>JZLH01S0093750.1:0-10696 GCA_001188425.1 Eucidaris tribuloides | reverse complement strand
CACTTTAACTGAAGCATTTTAAGTGCCAAATCTGAGTCTAACTTTTTGATGATAATCTTGCAGTAATTAGCAATGCTTGCTTTCTCCTGTCGTATATGGCCAATGTACAAAGAGCTTAAGTACCTATTGAGCCAATCTTGTATTAAAATCGGTTAGCATTTCAAAGGGCAGTGATAATGATTGGAATAACACAAAATTTGCCTCAAGAACCAAAAGAGATAAACATATACGCAATAGATACACTAACTATAATGTGTATCAGATACTGACAGGATTTGTCTTGATATTGTTTACTTGAGGGAGAACAAGTATTCATGATGTATAACATTATAGAAATACGAAGCCAAATAGAACACTCACCACAAAAAAGTTCAATATGCAGAGCATTGTCTCGTTAATAATTATACAACAGAGGAAAATGTTTGACAATCGAATTTCACTGAAGAAACCTTAAACAAGTATACTAGTGCCAACTCCTGTCATGCCCTTTAATTATTGATACATTAACTATATAATTGTAGTTATTTTGGCATTGTACGGGCATGTGTGCATTTGGATGATTTCATATTTCTCCTAATGTAATTCGCTTTATATACTATCCAATGACATATTTTTGGTGTTTCCGGTTCCTATTGGTACTTGTTGCGCTCCTTCATTTGACAACATTTCATGCGTCCTGCATTTTTTGTAGTTGTCACAAAGTAGCTACCAATCTAATTAGAAAATATTGGTAAATGTAAAGGTTTTTTGTAAATTGTATATTTCAACATATATGTATTAATAATTGGGAACATGATCCTTATTTCTATGAGGCTTTTTTTTTTTCGCCCTTAAAGTACCCGGGTAAAAAAAAAATATAGGAAGGAAAAATGAGGACTGGCGCTCAATTGTATTTAACTATGTGCCAATTACAACAGAAATTGGATTTACTTCTGAAATTAAACTGAGAAAACAAAAAATTTTCTGGGCAGAAGTTATTGTTCAAAGAGTGGGATCTGTCGCATATAAATTTGCACTGGCATTTCCAGGGGAGGTGGGAGTGTTGATCTAATCATTGGTGATGTATATTGGTATCATGTGGGCCAAACTTGATTCACAACATGCTTATACCTTCTTCTTGTTTTTTATGCTCTCCCCTCTCACTGTGGTGTGTGTTACTTTACCCCCAATATATGTCTTCGAACTTTTTCCTTCCATGCTTATCTTGCTAAGCTGTATTTCAATGTGTCGAATAATTCACCTTTTGAAACGTATGTTCCGCCATAATTCCACGTATATGCACATTCACTGAAAATTTCCTCTGTTGGTAATCAGCAATTTTTTTCGCCCGATGTTCGCATTCTAACCGCTTTCGGCAATTGTGTCATTTTTCGCCATTTCCTTAGTTTGACATTCGTGTAATATTTAATATACAATGCTCTTGATGCGGCTCTGTGTGTATTTATAAACCCCAAAAACCTGTGTTATGGCTATGACTTTTGTGTGCCATTAATCATGTATGTTTCGCGTTTTCTATCCTGATTTTCTCTGTGCTAGCAATCGTCAAATAAATAAATGTTTACTTACTGCTTGTGGGTTTTAATTGGGTGAACCATTGGCTTATTTGATCATATTATAATCATCGCTTTTAATATTTTACATATTTGGTGATGGTTTATATCCTCCTGGGGCACCTGTAATACATTTTGTACAGCACTAATTACTTGTTTGTGTAAGCCTTGGTTATGTTTTGTGTACGCTGTTACATATTTCTGTAACATCTGTTTCGTACCTGTTGTGTAAGCACATGTACACATTTCTGTATTACCCTCATTGCATGATGAATTGTAACCTTGTTAATATGTTTGTATATCAAACTGTGGTCTTGCTTTTATGTTTAAACAATCGCCACTTACTTGTTACCTAACACTCATAATTGTTTCTGTACATTGTTACATGATTGTGTTCCACATTCTTATCACATGTTCGTGTCACCCCCATTCATGTTTGTGTGTCAATTCACGCTACGTGGTAATATGTCTTTTTGTTCTCGTCTTCTTCAATGTTAACATGTTACTCTACATATAATTACTGTAACACTTGTATATGTAATGTTCTTGCACTTCTTTTCATTTTCTTGTAGGGCATGATGTGGTATGTGTATCACTTTTTTGATGTGGATTTTTTGTGCGTGGGCTGTATTCTTACACATTTGGCCGCCAAATCCACGTAATTTTTCTTTTCTCTTTGAACTGTAGACATTTCTCATCCTATATTTCATTTCGAAAAATATATGACCATTTTCCACATCTTAAAACACAAATCATCATCTGTGTCATTTATTTTCCGTCAATCATTTATCAAATAAAACTGAACATCTTCAAAACACTGTTTTACCAACAATGTTTGGATCCTATCTTTTTCTGCCTCGTACCTTAACTACTTTAATTTTTTTGTTACGTAAATTATTGATTGGTTCTTGTTTCTTAAATCATATATTTACAACAATTTCTACTTTCCAATAATAAACTCAAACCTTTAATTTTATGGTAATTTTCTCTGTATGACTCCTCTACATGGTAATCTTTCAAGCCTGGGAATACCGGGCTGTATCTGATCTTTTTGTCTTTTGCAAACACTGTTTGGCGTTTCTTGGTTATGTTCTTTTCATTTACTGTTGGTACTACCACTATATGTAAAGTGACCACATTAATCTGGTAGACAGAGCTAATTATCCATGAATTTAATGGTAATATTAAACACAAATTAAACAAATCCTTGTTATAATTTGTTCAGTACAATATACCGGTATCAATATACATAAAGCCAACTTAGTATTCATAGGGCACAAAGGGCTCATTTTCCTTGTTTGTTTGTTTTTTACATGAATATGTGAACAATTTTAATTATAAAATTACAGCAGAAATAAACAGAAGTTACAATTACCTGATTTGTCTCATATATTTCAAACTAAATTACAAATATTTCCACCAGTGTGCTAAATTTTACATCACAAATTTGTCCTCTTGTATGTGGCCAATTAAGTACTAAAGAGTTAAACCCGCATTAGCTGACCACTTTTATCACCAAAGCTCCAAAGAATTAGAAAAATGTGGTTAGTAGTTGGTAGTCATAAGCATGCCAGTATACACCTACTGCACACATAGAACCAGCTGAAACAGATTTGGAACAGGGACACTCTCTACGGCAATAGACCAACTAAGATGAGGTACCGTAGTATAGCATGCCAGTTTCTACTGGTTATGGTGACATTCACCAGGTTTAATTCGTTTTGAAATATGAACATTCAAGTCACGATCATGCATGCTTTAAACTGGTTTAAGACAGATGAGACTGGTTTTAACCAGAATGAATGAGAATATTCTAATGTGGATAGGAGTAACCTTGAAGAAGCATACCACTTTACTGGAAATGGGTGGGTTTTAAAAAGATCATTCACTATTGGAAAATGATTATTCACGTAACAACCATGCAGGTTAACACCGGTTTAAGGGGGATGGAACTGGTGTCAATCAAACTGAATGAGAATATTTCAAGTGTGGATTTGAGTAACCTTCAGGAGGCATGCATGTTTGTACTGATTATTGGTGAGTTTGACAAGACTGTTCCCTTAAGAGTATGAACACTCAACAGAACGATGACGCAGGTTTACACTCAGGTTTAAGGCGGATGAGTCCAGTTTCAACCAGATTGAATGATGACATTCTAAGTGTGGATTTGAGTAACTTCCAGGAAACATGCATGTTTGTACTGATCAAGGTTGCTCCCTTGATGAATATGAACACACCACTCACAACCATGCAGGTTTACACCAGCTATGGATGAGACAGGACAAGAATACTGTAGTGTGGTTTTGAATATCCTTTGAGGAAGCATGCCCAGTTTCTTCTGACTATGAGTAGCTTTGAAAAGATTGTTCCCTTTACAAATATGAACACTCAACTCACAACCATGCAGGTTTCACTGGTTTAAGGCAGATCAGACCAGTTTCAACCAGGCCGAACAAGAACATTGCACAGTAAATTTGAATATCCTTCCAGGAGCATACCAGTTTCTACTGATCATTGATGAGTGGATTTGACAAGATCACTCCATCTCTGAGAATAAATATTCATCTCGCAATCATGCAGGTTTATACCAGTTGAATGCAGACTAGACCAGAATTAACCAGACTGAACAAGACTATTCTATTGTGCCTATGAGTGACCTTCACGAAACATGCCTGTATGTACTGATTATAGGTGGGTATTACAAGATCATTCTTTTTCTGAATAAGACCTTCACTTCACAACCATGCATGAGTTTGCTTTGGTCAAAGACAGGTGAGATTGGAGAAGAAAATTCTGATGTGCACCTCTACATGGTGAGGAAGAATATATAGTCCTAAATTAGTGCATCATTCAAACAAGGCATACAATATACACAACTAAATAAACTGTAAAATGGTACAAACGAGTCTACTTTTCAAAAAACAAATTCACTTCTGCTTTTAGCTCATTTTAGTTCATGTTTGCCTAATAGGAATGTTTATCTAATAGGAATTTGGTTTCCAGAGCTTAAACATGGCAAGTCCATGACATATTAGTTTGAACAGATATGATCACCTGTGCAAAGGGGCTCTGAAATTTGTGTCTCATCTTTACACATGTATGTTTTCAAAATAACATTACAAGAAAGTCCACAGCAATGCAAGATACATGCAGCAAAAAAGGGCAATTGATCTGCCAGCTTTAAAAAGCATCTAAGACAAGGGCATCACAGTTGATGAAACAATACTCAACCAGCCACAATTATTGAATCTGGTTCTGAAAACAATTATATTTCAGGGTTGGCTCACTATCCGGTCAGAATCGTATTTCCCAACCAGTTGTTCGGGAAATATAATTTTGATCCATTGACTTTGTACATGAAGCAGCAAATTTATATCGGACGGTGTCCGGGACATATGAGAAAAAAGTGGGAAATATGCCAACCCTGACATATTTTTGTTGTTCAGCAAGAAAAGGGCAATATGGCACTGTGTTACACATTGCCATACTGCCATTTTACTTGCCGAACGACGATTTTGACCAATGGGTCTATACTTGGTCTAGACATCCCAGTGAACACACTTCTCCACCGTTAATGTTGGTTTGGGAAAACTTCCTCTCACAAAATTTGAACCTAGAACCTTCCTATTCACAATCCACAGGCATGACCACTGTACCATACACTTGTCTACAACCAATTCTAATCCAAAGACTTAATTGCTATGAGAGAAAATGATGCAATTCCTGTGTGACTGTGTGTGCTTGTGCACCTTTCTGTGTCGGTATGCATGTGTGCAAGTGTACTGTAAATGCCTGTGTGTTTCCAAGTATTGTATGTGTATGAGTGCTTGCAGGCAAGTGTATGTATGTGTCTGTGTCTCCAGGTTTGTTCTGTATGCGTAGGATGTCTCTGTGTGTCTGCTTGTGTATGTCTATGTCTGAGTGAACATGTACCTCAAGCTCTGAATTAACACAAATCTAGGCCCTGCAACCATTGGTTATCACGCTTGAACATCATGCCATGATTAACTGTGTTTAACTGCTTCCAGCATTATGGTTGAAATTTGATATTCAACACAACACTATCACAATGACCTCATAGGCTCAGTGAGAATAGTCCCACCAGTCAACCTGAAACTTGTAAGAGGTTTAACAACACTACAGATATAATACAATTTAGACTTAGACATGTTTAAACACATTTAACAATAGACTGATGTTTACCTGATTCTGTTGGTGTTAGAGCGCCCTCTCCTGGCCCTTCCCTGTAAAACGAGTAAAAGAAGACATATCTAAGTGATGCAGGTTATACGGGAAATTCTAGTAGTGGTCACAGACCAGGGAAAAGCAGAGGCAGGACACACCTTTGAAAAGTTTGTCCACTTCACACCAAAACAAACAAACAATAGAAACAGCTTTACATGGCAGTGTAAATGGGGTCTTAAATTACTTTTTGCCTACGTCACACCAATGCAAACCCACTACAGAAACAAGTTTGTTTGGGAGTGTGAAGGGTGTATTAGACTGCTAAAAAATCTGCACTTACGGTATTGAGGCCGGTGATAAGGGAAGTTCTAGTGGTGGTCTATCACCAGGAGATAGAGGGGGTTGGGTCGTGTCTTTGAACAGCTTCTCCGTGGCCTTCCGCTTGTCATAGGCATCTCGTAGAAAACTGTTGTACACCACCGCTGTCAAAATAAAAGCAAGAAAGGAGAATGTGTAAAGAATACTAAGATCAGCACGTCAGTGATGTAGAGCTCATCCAGCATGCGCCAAATAAATTCCCGCAATCAAAATCGGTTGACAAATGAAGGAGTAGAAGCATTTTGAGGGATATTTTACTGATTTTGCATAAATTATCATTAATAATTTTTTTTTAATTCAAAATTATGTTTAGAAGTTTCTTGTATCTCATGTAGTTCTACCACATGAAACAAATCGGTCAAGAAATAAAGGAGAAGAAGCATTATTTATGATTTTCAAAAAATGCACATGAATTAGCATATTCAATGAGTTTCAAAATCCTGTGTAGAAGTTTCAAATCCCCCACCTAGTGCTATCATATGAAGCAAATGGAATTGAAATCGGACGAGAAATGAAGCATAGAAGCATATTACGCTAATCTGGCCCACTTGGTCAGGATGAGCTAAAAATAACCCCAATACTGCAAGTCATACAGATGTTGGTTATGTAAGTCACCATTCACAAACTTATTGTTTCCGAGAGTGAACACAATTAAATGCAGTACATCAACAACAAGATAATCTTCAAAAACTTCATACATTTTTTTTCTTCAAATATTCATCTTTGACATTTAATCAATCCTGAGATACCCAATAGGAATTCACTACATTCAAAAATTGTTTGCCCCACTCAATTATGGACAGCAAATATTTTAGTCAGGGCTCCACACTAACTTTTTTTTCTGCTTGCCCTTCGGGCAAGTGAAATTATCACTTTCAGATTTTTACTTCCCCGAATGAAAAATTTACTTGCCCGAAAATAAACAATGATAAAAACATTAAAAATTATTTCTCCACTAAGACCTTTTTATGACATTGAAGGTGTACTTTTAATTCTGGGGGTTGCAAAAGGCGTGATTTCTGAAAGTATATAGTGAAAAAATGATGCAATTAATAGCTGAACAAACAATTTCATACATATTTTGTTAACTTTTTTTAAAGACTTTTGAACTTTTTTTTCATTTTTTTTCATTTGAGGGGATCAAAATATTAATTGCCCGATTGGGCAAGTAAATTTAAACATGTTGAGTTTTTACTTGCCCGACATGAAATTTTACTTGCCCCGGGCAAGCGGGCAAGTGCTAGTTTCGAGCCCTGTTTTAGTGAGGGTGATTTATTTACTTTTTTTCTTTAAATGACATCACACCATACTTCATTATACTGATATTTTCATTGCAATAATCTGAATATTTTAAATGCATTGTAACCTTGACTTTTCCCCTTTCAATCCCCAACATAAGTAATGTAGTTCATTGCAGCACTCAATCAATCAATCAAGATGCCATATCACATAGTAACGATGGCCGCTATCACATTTTCCTCTGTATTCTTGTGCTTCATGTAATGATTGACCGAAGTTCCACTAGCACTTCATACAACATCAGGGAAATAAGACGATAAATACACAACAGACATACAGCAAAAATCACCAGTGTTGGAGGACTCGAGGCCGACTTTGCCAGTCCTCGGCCTCGGAACATGCGGCCTCGGTGTTTCTGGTCGAGGCTACAAGATTTTATAGAATTTGGTGAATCCAAGAATAAACCCTGTTTGATTTGTCTCAACATTCATTTTGAAGTATTGTCAACTAATATTCCAAGAAGAATTATGGAAATCTAAATATAACGTGAAGCTAAATTCACTTCTAATCACTTCAATCTACAGTGCCCAGCCCGTAGGCCAAGTTTCCCACAGTTATTCACGTGGCTCAATGTTTCTTTATTATGTTGCTGCTCGCTGCAACAAGACAGCTAGGCACTGTGAAAGTCATTGCCTATTTATTAGCTGAATGATTTGATGACATTTAGTTATTTACATCAAATGTTGATTACTTCGAAGTCAGCAACTTTTGCTTTACTTTGTTGGAATTTTTTTCAAAATTAATAAATTTCAGTATTGGTTGATTTGAATGAATGGTTCATTGGTTGAATGACTGTATTTAATTGACTGTAGGTTTCAAAAGTAATTTTAAAAGGTTAAAACTGTGCCCTAAAATATTACATTATTTTGTAAGTTAGTGACTCGGCCTCGGCCTCGGCCTCGGAGATTAGTGACTCGGACTTGGCCTCGGCCTCGGACAATGGTGACTCAGACTCGGCCTCAGCAGGCAGTGACTCGGACTCGGTCTTGGCCTCGGAAGGTGGTGACTCGACTACAACACTGAAAATCACAGCCACATCAACTGAGAGACAAGCAACAACTTAAACTTTGGGGCACCTTATGTACAGATGGCTGAAAATTGATATTATGCAACATACTTTGACCACCAAATGAAGAACAGCTGGCTGTGACCAGTTTGGCATTCTCTGTCGCATCTACTAGTCGATTGCCTTCTGCGATGCCCTCTGTAGCATAGCCGATATCTTAACACAAACTGCACACATACTAAAACTGGGATGGGGGTCACCATCTTCAGGAACCATCTGAAAAAAAAGAACAGGTATGTAGAGCAATTAGATTGTTAATACTTGATGGTTCACAAGTAATGATGAACTAGAGAAAACTAGAAATATCATTGAGGGTGATTAACTCTATGTGCGCGGGACCCTGAATCCCGTGCGTGCGGAGTTAATTTCAAAGAGCGCTCAGTATCGGGAAAGAAAAATAACTGACTTCAACTAGCGATAACTTTGCACAATAACGTTTTTAGGAAAAATTTCCTACAGCAAAGTTGAAGTACATTTCACAGACCTTCTAAATGCATAAAGGGTGTTTGGAAATATACATCTGAATTTTGTAAAGTAATGGCTAATTGTAACCAACATACATGTAGTTCTAAGTTTCCTGCTGAAAATATACAACTCCATTCAAATAATACAAGAGGGTAAACCACAAGTTACACATAAAAACCTGACTTCTTACAAGTTCATGAAAGAGATGAGCCACCAAATAAGAAGTGAATGAAGAGATTATCAGTGAATAGCGCATCTTATTGTAATTGACCTTTTAAGTACTTTTCAAAGTTAACTTGTGTCTAATCCTTTGTCCTATTGTATCACAAAGCCTTGATTGCATTTATCGATTTTTCTGGTTCCTTAAGAATCTAACATAATGCCCCCGTACTTGAGGAATGTAAACAGTACAAAGAGATTACTGCTAGTATCGGAAAAATCAGTGTAATTCGGGTGAATACAATCGTTTCTACGTTTGAGCGTGAAATGCGAATCCCGCACGCTGCAGGGAGTGCATGGATGCGAATACCGCGTGTAAAGAGTTAATACAAACGCCCCATTACATCCCTGACTTATTACAATAATTCTCCCAATCGCATATAGCAGATATCAAGCGATATCACCTCGCGACACCGATATCTGATCAATCGCTCTTGGGATGTATACTTCTGGTTCTGGTAAATCGAACAGTCAAATGCACAAAACATGTCATTTCGAACCTCGTCAAATTTATAATATCAATACCTCATACGTGAGCAAACATGGATTGACCTGATGAACAATTTTGGAGAATGTCTTTGTCGCAATTAAAGGACTTTCTTAGTGAAAGAAATGTTCCTACGACTTGAGCGAAGGAATGAACTCGAAACTCTCACCAGGAAAGCCGCGAATGTTTACCCCGTGAGAGAGGAATGCGACCACGCGCATGAGTCGGAACACGAATGCCGGTGTGTGAGGATGATCAATGGCTCCGTTCATGGGCTAAATGGAAGGGTTGTTATATCAACGAAGGACTTGAAAAAAAAAATTTTGCATGATTTTAAGAAAGATTTTGACACGATCCTCGAGTATTTTAGCATGCAATGTGTATCGCACTTGCTTAAACCAGAAGTTTCTCTCTCAAGAATAAAGGGTCAAAAAATTAGAGCGCCACATACATTCAGATTCGGAGAGCTATATGTGATAGGGAGAATTACTATCATGTGATTTGAGTGCAACCAAGCAAAACACGTCTGCATAGCTCGACACACAGACACCGTTTATGACTGCCAGATGAAGGAGGGAGTCTCTCCAAAACGTCACACTCAAAAGAAAGTCCAGGTTTTGAAATTTATAACTATACTATCACTGTGTTACAATGTTATTTGTGAAAGAGGAAGCCTTTTCTGTTATGGGAGTTATAAAAGATCACTGCACTAATATATGTGACCTGCCACCACAATACACTAATAAAGTCACACAACCCCAAAGGTAAAGAAAATGCTAATATCGCAATTATGATGTAAAGTATAAGAGTGAAGTGTTCTTAAAATCAGAAGGTTTATGACCTTCACATGTTGCAAAAATTGGAATACTTACATTTTCACCCAAAGTAGTTTTCTTTCTATCTATGTTTATGTTTCATAAGATTTGCGACTTTATCAGGGTATCATGGTAACAGGTCACATAAACAAATTCATGGACGTTTCTTCCCTGTGAGCTGGCGAGGAATGATTCCACTGACCAGTTCATGAGTGCATAACTATGGTTGGAG
>JZLH01S0093745.1:0-12121 GCA_001188425.1 Eucidaris tribuloides | reverse complement strand
GAAAAACCTGCCTAAGTAAGTAAACAACAACAACAAAAAGTGAAAAAAAAAACGTGTATGGGCATTACAAAAAATGGACATAAAACATTCAATCTCACAGACCTTTCACCACATTAACAACAGAAAGTGATTAAAAAAATGTGCCAGGAACTTGACTTGCATGGATTTTCTCAGAGAGAGGGTATAACGAGAATAGACTGGCCTGCATGCAGCCCAGACCTCAACCCCACTGAACATTTGTGGGATCAACTCGACGGGACTGTACGAAAGAGAGACACAAATGCAACGACATTGGCCGGTCTGACTGGAATGCCATCCTACAGCAACGAAGCACAATGCTCATCAACAGCTTGAGGAAGCGGTGCCAGGCGGTGGTGCAGGCACGTGGGTCGTCCACCCGATACTGAACTCTGATCATGTCATTAAAATCAATGAACATTGATGAAATCAAAGATCCATGTGAAGATAAACATGAAAATCCATGCAAATCAAGCTCCTGCCATTTTTTTAACTACTTTGTCATGTTAATATGGTAAAAGGTCTGTAAGATTAAATGCCTTATGTCCAGGGGCGCAAATCCGGGGGGGAGGGACGGGAGGTCATGTCCCCCTCACGATTTTGAAGGTGGGGGACACAATATCAAATGTACCCCCCCCCCCCACGAATTTGCATGTGCATGCCAAAAAACTGTGATTTGGCTGGCAATTTGGCAGGTTAGAAAATGTTTGGCTGGCAAAATATGGTTTTTGGTCGACCCCCCCCCCCCCCCTCCGCTTGTCAGAAATTGTTTGGCTGGCATTTGACAGGTTAGAAAACTTTTGGGCTGGCAAAATATGGTTTTGGGCAGGTTCCTGCATGTGATCGTCCCCCCTACATTTGGAAATGGATTTCGCGCCCATAGGCTTTATGTCCAGTTTTAAAATGCCCATACACTGCTTGTTTATTTGGTTGTTTCACTTTTTGTTGTTGTTGTTTGCTTACTTGTGCAGGTGTTTCTTCCAATCCGTGTCAATGTTCACATTAGAGTGCACAATAACCAAGAGACATTGGGAAACTCACTCATCAACAACAACAAAAATTGGGTGACTTACCCAACTTTGGTCATTTTGCAGCTTTTCAATTTACACTTTACACCATATTTTAAGATACTGTTCTTGCCCTGATGGCATAATCATATCAAATAGGGTATCATTTTAAAGAATGATAAATAATCTTTTCGATGATACCAAGCATGCATTGATTATTGCTACGAAACGGGAGATATAACTGATCAAACTCAGATTTCCAAACTGTTTTTGAGGAGTTTAAAAAGCATATAATAATAACATAATAATGCAAGGGCTGTAACGTTCTCGACTGTACATGGCAACCAGCCCCGTAGCCTGCCAACGATGCCAACGGTCTAACCATGCGAGCTTTGACGTTATGACGTCTGGCATTTCGCCAACGATGCCAACGGACCAACGTTGCCAACTATTCCAACGGACGTACCATGCAAACCTATGCCTTTCTTTGCCAACGATGCCAACGGACCAACGTTGTCAACAATTCCAACGGACCTACCATGCGAGCCTGAAACTAACCCTAACACCAAACTCTAATCCTAATCCCAAACATGAAACTAATCCTAAACCCTAAACCCAAACCCTAACCCCTAACCCTAATCCCTAACCGTAAACCCTAAACTCTAGCATCTTGCCAACCATGCCAATGGACCAACGATGCCAACTCCATATCGTTGGCCGTCATTGGAGAGTGTTCATGTAGTATTTCTTTGTGTTTTCAGATCGTTGGCTGACCAACTATCCCCTACAGAAGAGTGACTGTAATCTAGGAAGACACGCCCACACAGCTGGCGCACATCATTATGCATGACGTTCATGCATTCTTCATTTTGCCACAATATGTAGGCGCGCATTGCATTTGCAAGCAAGGAAGTCTTCCAGCCTGGCACAGCTTGACGAATTTTTATTCGTCAAGATGCTTGACGAAGAAAAAATAGTCGATAGAGACACCACAACAGGACGAGATTTTCTTCGTCAGCCTGGGGCACAAGATGCTTGACGAAACAAAATTCGGCGATAGAGACACCACAGCAGGGCGAGATTTTTTTCGTCAGCCTGGCACAAGGCGCTTGACGAAAAAAAAAATCGTCGATAGAGACACCAGCAGGACCAGATTTTCTTCGTCAGCCTGACGAAGGAAATTTCGTTACGCACCAGACTATGACGAATAAATATTAGGCGATAGAGACACCAGCTGGACGAATTTTTTGGGGGGCAGCTTGACGAGTTTTTTTAACAGTGTATCCAAATGAAAACACCGTAGTTTCCATAGAAAGTAGAGTCTCTGATTACATTTTTGGTCAGTTCCCTTACGTGTTCCCTCCATCCCAATTGACAATAAATGGTTGTGCCGAAATATTTGTACGTTTGAACAATTTCAACATCGCGTCATCTATACCGATTGGACAGTCAAATGGATTTGAAATCATTTTCTTTCTGAAATCGAAGACCATTTTTCCCCACATTTAGATTAAGGAAGTTATCTTTACAATACCGAATGAATGTGTCTACTACATTTCTGTATTCATTTTTATTTTCTTTAACAAGTCCAACAATAGCAGTATCATAATCTGCCTATTTACAAATATACATGTACAAAGTTTGAACGGCATATACAGTCATTTGTGTACAAGATAAACAGTTAAAGGGGATAGTAGTGGATCCCATTGGAAAGGCGCTGCCTGGTGTAAAAGTGTGTTCAGGAAGTGATGGTGTTAAATCTTCACCTGAATTGTCTGTTGCTGTAGGAGGAGTCCACGTAGCTATAGCTGTATTAATACCAGGTCCAGGGGCAGGTACCAAGTCAATATTTGAAGGGACAGTCAGTCAAAACAGGATTCTCCTGATCTGAAATAAAAGCACAAAGTACATATAATTATTAAACAACAACAACAAACACAAAACACTATGGATATAACACTCACAAAATGTTTGTTGATGTGTAAAAACAATAACAGCTACAGGAAAAACCCTTGCCCAAAAGGGGGACGAAAGGGGTGAAGGAGAAAGACAACATAGAGGATGAAAATGAAGCAAGGGGTAGGAGTGAAGGGAGGGAAGGGTGGAATCAGAGGACAGGAAGACATGGCATGAAGTATAATGGGAGGAAGGAAAATGGGCGATGGGAGAATAGAAGGAAAGAGAATGGGAAGGGAGGGGATAAGAGTGGGAGGATGGGAGGAGATGAAAATGAAATGGAAAAAGTGAAGACTTTATAATGCATTCTGCAAGGATGTATTGTAAAATGTACATATTGTATTTTACCATCATTTCTATATTTCATTAAAATGGCATTTTTCAGATGTTGACAGTGTATACCTGTCCCTGCATAGAATCCCTGTATAAGGAAATGATACATACTGTATTTTGTGGAACTACGTCATTTTAAGTTTGAATTATGAGATAAGAGTGTAAGATATCTAAAAATATTTGCAGGGTATACAAATTTGGTACAAAAAAGTTGCGCGAGTGGTAGATGAGAGAGAGAGTGAAGTAGGAAGGCGGTGAAGGAGGATGGGAGTGGAGGAAGAGGGTGCAAAAGGAAGGGAAGGAATAAGAGTGAAGGAGAAAGGCAATGGCATGAAGTAAAATAGGAGAAAGGAAGGTGGCAGGATTGGATGAAAGGAGGGATGAAAATGGGAAGAAGGGAGGGGAGAAGAATGGAAGAAAGGAGTGGGAAAAGTAAGGATGAACAATGATAGAAATTAGCTTTAAGGAATAAACATTTCAGTCACCATCAACGCTACATTATCGAAATGATCACAGCTCCACTACGGAAGCAAGTTATAATTGAACACAAACTGACAATATTTTTCATGAAATAAAATATACTAACTGCAGAATAGAAATCGCTGCTATGTTATGGTTAAATTCTTCTTATTGAAGAAACTGCAATTATAGTTGAAGGGGCTTCGTACATGTACAACAATTAAGTGCCTCTTATGTATCTTTTGTATGTTCTATTAGCCTTTGCAAATTCACGAACTGTGCGCTGTTAAAAAAAATTGAGACGAAATACCTCTAATCAACACAATAGGAAACTTTCTCTTAATTTGAGAATGAAACTGACTGCTAAAGTTGATTTTGAAGCTTTTCTTAATACATGGGAGCAAACATTTCACTCAGTCTCTCCAAATTTCTGCCCACTGCATTACTGCTCCAAATCAATGTATTCCAATCTTATACCCGCAGCTTACCAATGATGGTGATGACAAAGGTGCAGGTGCCTGAGTTGTAGTTGTCGGTCGCTATATACTGTACGATGGTCTGTCCAGGCCCAAACTGGTTGCCGGAGGAAGCGTTGGAGGATAAGGTGTAGTTCACAGTGTTGTCCCTGGCCGAAGGGTTTGCCCAGGTAACAATGGCACTGGCTTCTCCTTCAGCCAGGGTAACCGTCTGATCCCCAGGACAGTGAACAAATGATGGCGGTTCTTTATCTACAATGGTGTCAATAAGAATTCAAAATACAACAAAAAATAAATTAAGAAATATATATTTCAGTCACCACCAATGCCACATCATCAAAATAATCACAACTTTATCAGAGAAATGAATTATAATAGAATACAAACTTATATTTCATGCAATAGATATACTAACCGCAGTATAAAAATACTGCTAAATTATGGTCGAAATTTTTCTATTTGAAGAAGCTGTTTTCTGATTGACAAAGGTTTCTTACATTTGCATCACCTAACCCGTTGGGGAGATCATATGGCAGGGGGGGGGGGAGGGGAGGGGGACCTCGCAGACCCTCCTCTTAAGATCTCAGCCATTGGGGACGATTTGATTTCACTATAACACGCATTTTCCATAGACCAAAGTTAACACAACTCATACTTAGTCTCCAATGGGTTAATATATATATTTTTTAATTATGTCAATTTATGCATAATTAATGTGTGAAATAATACTTTTTGCTCAAACTTACTAAAGCTCCAAATATGTTATTTTTTGGTGTACACAGACATCCTTTGTGGTGTTCTTAGCAAATTTACTTGAAAAAAAATCTGGATATCAGAATCAATTTCTTAGGTATTTTATTGTTCTTGTAACTCCTTATAAATGTTTTTCTTTGTTTTTTGTTTTTTTTCAGTGAAATTTGTCGGTGATACTTATGTGATCAACAATAGCATTAAATTAATCAATTTGAGTCAGTAATAGTAAACATATCCATACATATATGATTTTGGGGGGCTGAAAACACAATTTGTAATTTTGTATTGAAATTCCACATGAAATCACGTTTTTTGAGCAATTTCTGATGCAACTCTGGAACCATGTACCCGGACGTCATGAAAATAGTCTTAAAAATAAAAGATGCAGTAGATTCACAGGAAAAAATTGATGAAAAATTGCGGCGAGAGTCCAAATTCTAACTTGACCTGTAACAATTTGAGTGTAACTTAAGGCTAAGCCTAAGCCAGTAAGGTAGACCTAGATCCTAGATCTAGGGCATATTGTCAGTAAAGTGCAATTTACCCGATCTAGTCTAGGTCTATCAATTTATCATTCGAACGTTAAACTCTAGACTAGTCTAACTTAAGACTTAAGTTAAAGTTTAATCAATTCCAAACGCGCAACTTTGTTATTCGAAATTCGTTATGAGAAACTTTAACGTTAGATCTAATTATGTCATGAACTTCAACTTCAAGTCTTCATGAAGATTTTTGCACTTTAAATTTTGCTCACGATATGAGGTCTTATTTTTAATGTGCGAATGACAAACTTTGATAATTTTAGTGAAATTTGATGCGTAGATCTATGTTGAGAAGAATCAAATGGCAAACTCGGCAAGTTTGAGAAATACAGCGTTCGGAAATACAATTACAACCCCCGTCCTACAGACAGTAGACTACACTAAATCAGTGCCAGTGACAGTGTCAGTGCCAATGCACAGCGGCTCACACTCACACTCATGCGTGCATCTTCAATGGTCACAGAGTTACGTTACGACTTACGTTCTACGACTTTCATATATACGAGTTTCGTATGTTTGAATCAGATATCCTCATAAATATAGAACTACTGTAGTCTTAACTTACCCGTGAAAATGTCTACCAAATCCTCCATCCCCCATTCCAGGAGTTTTTGCGTCACAAATTCGTCCATGTCGGCCAGGTTGTACAGCTAGCTAGTTCCTTAGCTCAGACTCGGCGCACCGTACCGGTACGTGCATGCATATGCAGCGCAGGTATGCGTGCATGCATGTACGTAATGCAGCGCAGCGAAGACACAATTTGTATTTTTTTACCAAAGACGCTTTACGCGCAAAGAGGAATGGGCCAATAAGCGATCGCGCTTGTTCCGTAAGCGCATCAAGGAAAACCCGTTTCACGTAACTATTTCACTTAGTTATTCATCAATGACAGATTATATAGTAAAAGGGACCAATGTAACTGGAAAGTAACTGATTTTCAAGTTAATTTCACTTGACTGGGAAATATAGTCAATCATTTAACTAGATTGTTTTAGAGTGCAGGTTTTCCGATTCTCAAAAAGCTAAATTACATGCCAAATTCAGTGAAAAAAAAAACAAATTCGGATTCGATGCATTTTATGGGCAGCATAGCCTAGATTTGGTTAGAAATAACGTTGTAATCAATTTATAACACCTTTGATACCACTGCTGCAGTCGAAAATTTGAGTGCCGCGGTTTACTCCGCAGCCAGATTTTGCACGTGAAGTACATGCGCACCGCTACTTTTGGATCCTTGTGGCACATTTTCGACTGAAAATTCCCGGAAAATAGGGTTTTATGATGAATTTGTATGTGACAGTGAAAAGGCCAAAAAAGGTCAAAAAGCCGTTTGGCATGCACTTTGAATTCTTCAATGCCAAACGATGTCAAAAAGGGCCAAATTTGGGGCTTCTGGCCTTAAAAAGTCTAAACTGGCAACCCTGCTTAAAAGCTCAACCTCCAACTACGATTAACCATCACTCGCTCGATAGCGTGTTTGTTGTGTACGTAAACGGTGCGTGCACGGCACGATATCTCGAGTTCGTTAGCTGATCACAGTACGCGCGCACAGGAGCGTCGATCCTGAGGTGGCAAGGGGGCTGCGGCAGTCGCCACCCCAATAAAAATATTGGGGGCAAACATATTGATTCGCTCCCCCCCCCCTCCCTTCCAATCATTTTGACAACTTGAAAACTTCAGAATGTGCAATGCACGGATATGTTTTAAAAGCATTGAAAAGCACTATAAAAACCATTAAACTTAGCATTAAATACTTTTCGCGCGCAAAATCCTGTATTGCAATTTGACGCGAAATTTTTACAGTTTCTTTTTCACTTTTGCCCTACCCCCCCCCCATCCGAAACATGGTTTGACGCCCCTGCGCGCGCATGTCAAAAAAGACTCATTGTCTGGCATCCCTGGCCAGCTGTGCGACCGAAGGTGCAAGTCGAAGGTGCGAGACTGACTTGTAAATTGCATAGCTTTAAAGAATGCATACGTGCGCTTCTCTTCCGCTCCTCAGTCCCGTATACTCCCAATTTCAGGGCTCCTTAGCTCCGAAGACTGTATATTTTATTCTTTTTGACAGCTATGTAGACCCCCATTTCAGGATTTGGTGAGGCACGCGCGCCCCGGGGGCGCACCCCATTAAAATATAATTTCAGTGCCCCCGGGAGGGGGAGGGGGAGGGTAAGGTCCCTGTATGTCGCTCGCCTCATCTGAACAAATCCACGCGTATCATTAATTTGCAAACGAAAAGAGATAGTAGATTTCACACATGTGAACTTTCAAAAGCTCCAAACGCGCTCTGATATTCTGCCTAGACCTATCCCTGCCGGGTAGACTGGGCCCGTATCACGAAACCGCCATATTTCGCGCTGGTTGAAAGTCTCGAAACACAAGTTAGAATCGACAGCTGTATGTGAAGCAACTCTAGTTTTCTGCCACGGTTTGACTGAAAATAGTGCAGAAATTGCATGTGCATGCAGGCTTTTATGGAAAGTCATCTTTTCCCCACTTCCTGCATTAATTTTATTACGATAAAATGCAACTTGTCGAAACTTCTCATGGAAACTATCTCCCTACCCTGTTTTCTTATTTCAGTTTATGAATCAATGGTATTGGGCATGGGCGTAAATCCGGTCCGAGGAGTGGGGGATGATCGAAGAAATGTCCAAATTTTGGGGCATCCCCAAATCAAGGGCTATATCTTGATTAAAGAGATTAACAGGTTCACTTATTCTAAGGGATCAGTTTGATGCAAATGATTCAAAAGCGCAATTGTCAATTAGTGAAAGATTGTAGAAAAGGAAATTTTCGTGGGTTTTAATGAGAAGTAAAAAGGGTAGTGGATACCCAAATTACTGGAATATTGGAAACACTATTCAACCCCCCCCCCCCCACAGCACATGATTTTGAATAATCCCAGAAATTTCTTTAAAGAGTTGTTAAAATTCTGAGCAAAAAATCATGACCATTTTATAACATGTATTAGACTGTCATCTTGATAAATGCTGTACAGTCTGGGGGGGGGGGGCTCCAATGTCCTCACGTGAAAATATCTGAAATTGTTTTCTACATTTTTTTGATAATACGATGTTTCATTAGATCTACATTTTGCGTTATCTGTGCACTAAATAGGGATAGTGATATAATGCCCATTTGGACCGATGGAAAACATGTTAGTAATGAACATGAATGAGAGATATTGTACAATATGTATACAATCGGAAACATCGGGATATTCAGATAACAATATCTTTAGAAGTTTGAAATTTTATAAATGTTATTTATAATTATACAAACACAAAAATACATTTTTTTATTGAAAAGTGGGTGTATATTTGCACACAATCCCCCAATCCCCCTCCTCCCAATTTACGACAGTGTACTTTCATTCGGGCAGTTAAGATTGCGGGTCTCTGTCTGCCAGTATAAAACTACACTCTAAAATCAACGTTTTGAATAAATATATTTTAAATCAATCATTTTCAAAATGATTGATTATAACTTACTATACTATCATGCAGTGGAGACTGCCTTTAAAACAAGGCCATACGCAGGAAGTTTCCAGGGCTGAAATGTTCAAATTATTGAGGGAAAGTGCAAGCGAGTGAGATAAGCGACCGAGCGGAAATGTTTTTAGTTTTTTGGCATTAAAATTGAACGATCTTAAGCATTTTTAGGCATTTCAGGAGAAATTCTCACTATATACTAGTAGCAATTTTATCAATGATTTATTAATAAAAAAATATATTTTTTTCTTGAAAAGTGGGGGGATGATTTTACAGGACATTCCCCCTCCTCGAAAAGTGGGGGGATATATCTCCCCATCCCCCCCCCCCGAATTTACGCCAGTGGTGTAGGGAAAGGAGCAGGGACCTCAATTTTGTAGGGGGAATAGGTACATGTGCAACGTGTGAAGTGTCACAAATTTGCTAAAACTGGTAGAAAAAAGGAAAAGAAAGAAGAAAATATTTATTTCATTTATTTATACAGTGTGTATCCAAAAAAAAGTAGAGACTTGGAAAAAAATTATTACACAAAAATTTTATGATCTAGCAATTAATTTTTTGATATGAATATTTAACCTTGGACCTAAGCTGTCTGATGACACTGTTGGTATTGAACGTATTTCACGCATGAGTGAGCACAACCCATGCATTTGCGCACAGAATTGTGTTCTTATAGACAATTTTTAATGACTCGTAGGCCAGTGATGCAGATGATGTGCACTCAACTGATGTGCACAAATATTCAATCCTCAGCATGCTCAGAGACCTGTAATATCAATTTTGTGGCAATAAAGACAAACATGAAGCAATGACTGGGATATACCCCCCCCCCCAGAAAGAAGAAAATGTCATGTTTACAAAATGAACTGTGAATTGAAAAAAAAATGGCATTTTAATAATAGTAATAATAACGTGTTATTTACCCAGGGTAGCCACTTCAGTCACAAAGACTGCTCTACCAGCGGGCCCTGCATAACATATATGTTATCATTACCCTTCTCTGTTCTAGAATGCCGAGCGCCTGGCTAGAAAGCAGAAGGTACCATTTTTAAAAAGTCTTTGGTATGAACCGGCCGAGGCTCAAACCCCCGACCTTCTGGACCAGAAGCGGACGCTCTACCACTGAGCCAACTCGCCTGGTTTTTTTTCTTTTTAGGGGGTGTGGGTGGGTTGTATTTGAATTATTGCTTCATTTTTGCTTCATTGTTTAATCCTCAGCATGCTCAGAGAAGAGCTAATATCAATTCTGTAACAATAAAGACATAATGAAGCAATGATTTAGATACAACCCAACCCCACTCACTAAAAAAAGAAGAAAATGCCATTTTTTTTTCAATTCACAGTTCATCTTGCAAACATGGCATTTTCTTCTTTTTAGGGGGGTATATCCGAGTCATTGCTTCATGTTTGTCTTTTTCGTCACAAAATTGATATTACCTCTTCTCTGAGCATGCTGAGGATTAAATACTTGTGCACATCAGTTGAGAGCTTGTCTATAAGTCATTAAACGTTGACTATAAGAACACAATTCTGTGCGCAAATGCATTTTTGACCGATTGCACAAAAGCGGGTTGTACTCACTCATGCCTGATATACTTTTAATACCAACAGTGTCGTCAGATAGCTTAGCTCCAAGGTAAAATATTCATATCAACAAATAATCTCAAAATCACGAAAAAAATAATAATTTTTTTCTGTCTACTTTTTTTGATACACACTGTACATTTACGATTATTTCATCAATGAATCAAGTAAGAAAATTTACACTTTTAGTATAATTATTCCAATCCCCACCCCCATTTTGATTATGATATAACTATATTGATTAAATATCTATCTGTAGTTACATATAAGTCTTTGAAGCACTAAATGACTGAGAAAAAAGGTGTAATAATTAGTATTATTTGTTTTGGGGTAGCTGTCCTGGGGGAATTGCCCAGGGGGAGTTGTCCTGGGGGAATTGTCCTGGGAGAATAATCCGGGGGGTGATTGTCCGGGGGTGTCCTGGGGGGAATTGTTCCGGGGGAAATTGTCCGGGGGGTTGTCCTGGGGGAAAGAATTGTCCGGGGGTAGTTGTCCTAGGGGGAATTGTCTTGAGGGGGAATTTTCCTGGTGCACTGTAAAAAAAAACTCGTCAAGCTGAAAAAAAAAATTCGTCCAGCTGGTGTCTCTATCGCCCAATTTTTATTCGTCATAGTCTGGTGCGTAACGAAATTTCTTTCGTCAGGCTGACAAAGAAAATTCTCGTCCTGTATCGTACGAATTTTTTTGCGTCAAGCAGCTTTGTGGCAGGCTGACTGAAGAAAATCTGTATTGCTGTGGTGTCTTCTATCGCCTAATGTTTTGTTTCGTCAAGCAATCTTGTCCCCAGGCTGACGAAGAAAATCTGGTTCCTGACTGTGGTGTCTTATCAATGATTTTTCTTCGTCAACATCTTGTGCCAGCCGACGAAAATCTGGTCCCTGCTGGTGGTCCTGAATTGGGATATTTTTTGTCAAGCATCGCTCTTGATAGTCAGGTTTCGCACTGAGTTTGCGCTTGTCTGTGATAATTTCACGTTCTGTAGGGAGGACGATTGTTCACAACATAAAAAACTGGCACGATAGAATCGCATGGAATTTAATGACAACGCTATTGACACCCGAGGTTCAGCAAATGAAATATCCTTCCTTAATACGAGAAGTTCCAGTAATCAATATGTCTTATCTTCACTGTGTGCGTAAATGATTCATTAAACATTAAATCAACAGACTTGTGCAGTCTAGGATTTAAATATATCAATCAAACCCTGTCATAGATTATAAGATGTAACTTGGCCTTAACTGTATTGCCGGACGAAAAGCTATTTGATATTCACTTCAGTATTAATCCATGATTTGTACCTTCTCTTCTTTTCCACTTAAATAAACATCTGAGTGCTCAAAATGAAAACAGTACAAATGACTTCATACCACTCCCGACTATGTTACCACTTCCAAGCTGATATCTTATCTCGTTTTGACCCGGTGAAACAAAAGGCATTACAGACATTGGCCAACAAACAGAATGTCTTGCGAATGCTAGCTTTGGGATGTACAAATGGG
>JZLH01S0093744.1:0-18138 GCA_001188425.1 Eucidaris tribuloides | reverse complement strand
CGTAGTCTGTGAGAGACTGCATACCAAAGTCTCAAATGTGCAGTCTCTGGCCGCCATTGTCTATTTCTATTGTGTGGGGACTGAACACACACTCCCACACCCACCATTTGATTTCTGTGCAGTTTCAATTTTGTACAGGGGGTGGATATTGAGCAAAATCTGAACCCTAACTTTTTAAATAAGCATGAATTACATAAAACTGAATATTGATATCTTATTCAAACCACTTTCAACTACAACTATACTCAATGCTAGTATAATCTGGTGTATATTTTTTGTGTTATCAAATACTAAAATTGACAAATCTTATTTTTAACACCTAGTACAATAAAGAGCTAACCACATACCCTGGGATATATGTGGTCTGTATGAGTCACACATATGATGTAACCAGGTTATCGTCAGGTTGTCATATTCACAGATAAGAGTTGTAGTCTGGGTTTTCTTTTATAATTAAATGCTTATAAATAGTCATGACGTCTTTGTACCATGTCTTCATTCATTTTTACTGCTATCGGCTTATGAATGGGGAAGAGAGCTCTACAAAGAAAGATGGGTGAAAGTTTGTTTTTCCTTTTAATTTTCCTCTTTCTTAGTGTGTGCATGGAGCTACAAGCTCCATGGTGTGTGTGTGTGTGTGTGTGTGTGTGTGTGTGTGTGTGTGATGGTGTGTGTGTGTTGCGTGCGTGTGTGTGTGTGTGTGTGTGTGTGTGTGTGTGTGTGTGTGTGTGTGTGTGTGTGTGTGTGTGTGTGTGTGTGTGTGTGTGTGTGTGTGTGTGTGTGTGTGTGTGTGTGTGTGTGTGTGTGTGTGTGTGTGTGTGTGTGTGTGTGTGTGTGTGTGTGTGTGTGTGTGTGTGTGTGTGTGTGTGTGTGTGTGTGTGTGTGTGTGTGTGTGTGTGTGTGTGTGTGTGTGTGTGTGTGTGTGTGTAATAACCAATGTTCATGACTGTTATATCAGTAGCGAAACTGAAGAAAACGTTCTAATTGGGGGCCAATGACCCATTGTAGCCACACACAAAAATCAGTTCGGTGGAGCGGTCCATCCTTGACTGAAAACACAAAGAAATATGGTGGCAATATCAGTACGAATATGGTCTTTGAATTCTCATGGAAATAAATCTTTGAAACTTGTCTGATAGTAGTGAAGTGAATTGGGACTCCACCCCTGTCACACTGCCCTACTCCAGGTCCCAACGCCCTTGGGTACTGTAATGATTTGTCGCGCAGTGGAGTTTTTGCCGATATACCAGCAAGACGGTAAATCAAATAAAATCATTGTCATTGTTTCTAAAAGTACAAAACCATAAACATTAAAATAGTTTCCAATATCAGTAGAGGAATCGCTAGACGGAACGAGGCTTTAGGGACGTCATTCTGATTATTCATATGTCTTTAAAAAAAAAAAAAAAAGAAAACGTACTCCCAGCGATCGCGATGACTGTATACATTCCCCTATAAATTTGAGGGATGACTTATACCTTCTGATCTATCGAGAGGATATTGTACAAAAATACTTTATTGTATTAACCATACGTACGGCTACGAGTCACTTGATAGCAGGGCTATACGAACCCCGATTACCCTAAGGTCTTTCAGAACGGGGGTTTATTTAAGCGTTGCAGCCCAGTGCTTAGAAAGTCACCAAGACCAAACGTTGATGCCTTTGATGTACAGTGTGTCTCACAAATAATTGTGCAAGTCAAAAGCGCCCTCTTTGGTAATGAGAACAACATTTTTGTGACGTGATGCTTACATCACCATCAAGGGCAAAGTCTTATCTTTCAAATGCCGTTTGTTCTGTTCAGTTTGCTTGTTTTAATCCTGAAATATGTTCAGTTAACAACGAAAAGGTAAAATCACAAATGTGCCACTTTTTGTAAAGTCAATAATAGCATCAGGCCCTCTTCCCGTAAAAGTGACACAATTGTGATTCCTCCCTTTTTTGCTTACAGGTTATCTCGAGATCAAAACGAGGAATTTGAACAGAACAACAGCATTTGAAAGCTAAGACTTTCTTCTTGATGGTGACGTAAACATGTGTCATATCAGTATATTCTGACTGTCAAAGAGGGCGCTTTGCACTTGTACAATTTTTTGAGAAGTACTGCAGCATGTCTCAAAAAATTGGCAAGTAAAAAGCGCCCTCTTTGGCAATTACAAAATACTTTTATGACATGATACTTACATCAACGTCAAGAGCAAAGTTTTAGCTTTTAAATGTCATTTGTTCTGTTTAATTTGCCTGTTTTAATCTCGATATATCTTGTAAACAGCAAAAGGGTGGAATCACAATTGTGTCACTTTTACAAGGGACTGCAGTAAAAGTGGCACAATTGGGATTTCACCCTTTCTTATTTAAATAAACATATCTCAAGATTAAAACAAACAAATTGAACAAACTAACGTCATTTGAAAGCTAAGACTAAGCTCTTGACCTTGATGTAAGCATAATGTCGCTGAGTATTTTCTAATTGCCAAAGAGGGCGTTTTTCACTTGCACATGTTTTTTTGAGACACACTGTAGATCATTCATTAGCTCCAGCCGGCTGCGAACCGACAACCTCCAGTCTCATAGAGCGTGTTTCTATTGAGCCTACCGTATTTATCCGGATAAAATTTAACCGGCTTATAGCGGAGAAGGTATGTTTCTATTGGATTGCGTTTTCCGCAAAGCACGATCGATCCTACCGGGATCGTACGATTACCGGCTAAGAGTCCCTTGACCTGGGTTGCCGCAAGGTATTGTGGGACGCACTAGGTCAAATTTATGCTCAATCAAACACACACACGCTGCAGCCAGGGGTCACGTATTCCGATCACGCGGTTTTGTTGATTTCCGGTTGTTAACCGGTTGATACCGGTTGACGGCTGTTTCTATTGACGTCTTACGGTATCTTACGGTATACCTCTCGGCTATTATCCTGCAAAAAGCAGGATAATTACCAGCGAAATTTTCTCCGCTAAAAAGACAGATAATGGCGGAGAAGGTCTGTTTCTATTGAGATCTTCTACTCCATTAGCCGGTTCATTCCGGAAAACAACCTTCAATAGAAACACGCTGATAGATTATTGGTTTAACCCATTGCCTCTGAGCGTCTATCACAGAGTTAATACATGTCACATACGGTTCCCGTAGCAAACAGATTAACAGACCTTGGTCCTGAGCACCTTCGGTTTCATAGACCGTCAGTATCATAGAAGAATATTGATCTTGAAGACTTTTGGTGTGGAGGATCTTTGTTCTTTGGACCTTCGGTCCAGCAGATCTTGGTTCTACCTTTGAACTTTGGTCTCATATTTCATCAGTAATGAAGACGTTCGGTCTTGCAGATGTTTGGTTTTGTAGACCTTCCAATTCGTAGATCAACAATCTTTATGGGTCTTCGATCTTGTAGATCTTAGTGTTGTGGTTTCGGTCTCATAAACCTTTAAGATCATAGACCATCGACCTTACATGTTTGCAGACTTGCAGTCTAGTTGACCATCAGTCTCTTCGATTATCTCCTCGATCATCAATATTGTAGATCTTCGGTCTTGCAGACCTGTTCTATAGTAGATTTTGCTCCTGTCTACCTTCAGTCTCTTATAGATCCTCGGTAAACCTTGGTTCTGAGAGGCCATTTGTCTTTCGTCTTTTGATCTTTAGTCTCCAGGATCAACAATCTTATGGACCGGTCTTGCACACCTTTAGTAATTGAAAAAACACACAAAATTAATGGTGGCAATATTAATTCCAATACGGTCTTCGATTTCTTATGAAAATTAATCATTGCAGCTTGTCTAATAATTTTAATGTGAATCAGGACTCAAACCCCTAACCCTCTCCAAGTTCCAACGACCCTAGGTCTTGCACGCCTGTAGTATTATGGGCCTTCGGGGTCGTAGGTCATCGATCTTGTGCAAGTCCGAATCTACAATGCTGTCTTTCGATAATTCTGCTATACCTTCACCTCCAAACCTTGGGTTAACCATCTAACCTCTGCTAATTAGATATACTACCTAAAAGGCCCAATGACCCCCTTTTTCCACGAACACATTCTACAAGAAGAAGAAATCAACTGTGTATAGAGTTTTGTCACATAGGCCGCCTAACTAAGTCTGTTTATAAGACTTAAATGTTTACTTTACTTTGGAAAGATGTGTAATTATTTAAATTGCAAATAACACGTGACCAACATTATGGTTCATGGGTTTACGGAATATGTGGTCGCGTTGATTACAGGACAAAGAGGTAGATGGTTGCGGGTTGACAGCATATTTGTCCAAATGTTGTGTACACACAAGACCGGCGCGGCGGTGATCTTGCCAGCCATAAATCTGTATTTTTCCTCATCTCACCTCACCAGGCTGAGTTCTTCCACTGTTGGATGCAGCCCTCTTCATGATCTTTCCAAGTTCTCTTTGTTCTGAGCCATTCTGGCCTATGGGGTGTGTTCTAAAAAACTTCTGTAACTTTTATTTCAGAATACCAAAACTATAGTTTTATGATAAAAATTGGAATATTGTTGTAAATTTGATTTTAAAACAATGTTTACAACAGTTCTGACTATTATTACAGGTTCTAGAATACGAAAGTGTTGTAAATTCTGTTTTATAACAAATGCCAGAATACACCTCAGGTATGATGTGATATCATCCCGCCATCTACGTTGTTGTCTTTCTCTGGATCTTTTTCTATCTCTCGCATTCAATTCGATGGCCCTGTTTGACCACTTTTCATATTTTCTTCCCATTATGTGTCAAGTCTATCTCTATTTTATTTCTTTCACCTTTTTCATCTTTGGTTGTGTTATCATTGAATTTCTGTTATCTTGTCCCTTGGTGTGATGTTATGCATTTCTCTCCATTGATCGCTGTAGTTTTTTAATGGTCATCACATTTTACGTTGGATATTTTATAGTACTCAGACAAACATCCGTCCGAATTATCCATTTCAAATAGACACCTAAAACTCGTTCAATAAAAGTGTTAGCAAATAGTAAGGCAATCGCATTTACATTAACTTGGGTTGGATTAATTTCCGTCATATGACGTACTCCAAGACAAGTGTAATTTTGTCTAGACAGTTTGTTCAATGTTTTATAGTTCCCAATGCAATGGTGGTATTTTAATCGGCAAATCAATATTGCTTTCCATTTCTTGCAAAGACGTATTTACGAGTTTGAGAGCGTTCCTGCGGGACACGATTACAGAAGTAAAGGAAGTCTACAAGAAACTGGGATAACCCGGCCGCATGAATTAGCGTTGTAGTCAACGAGAATGACTACCCTCCCTCCTCCGCCTCCCACCTCCCCTCTCTCCTCCCTGTTATCTCCACCTCCTCCCAAATCGGGCCCCAACCACCCCTCCATTCTTTTCGTCGACGGAAACTTGTCTAATGTGTGCAAAAGAAGTAACGTCTTTATTTTTGTGTCACTGAGCGGTTAGAGTCCTTTGAATTCGAGCATATTCCCTTAGAAACAATAACAAAATCAACCACTTTAATGCACGTCCCCCACGGGGAAAATTGTTCTGTCACATGACCTATACTGTGCGTTCCTCCAGTTCAAAACTTATTTTCCGTCTAGTTATTGCATCTTGGTCTGTAAAGATGACCGGCACTTTTGGCCAAATAGTGCATTCCAGATTTAACCCAAATACACCAGAAAGGGAGTTATTTGATCTTGAACCGCATAAGTAGTTAATAATTCAGATTGAAAGATTTACGCTAACTTCCGTTTAAGTTTAATTGCCGTCGAGAAGTGGGTCGAGGGCATATATTTAGTACTGATCGGTTCCTGTATTCATTCTCACTCTGTTACTTGTGAAACATATTGTAATAGCAACTTGGTATTGGTATTACTGAGTTGGAGCGTGTCACTTACCCAAACTGAGTTATATTTGGCAGAGATTTTCAACATTGTTAAACAGAAAAGTCTAAAACGACATTTTCAATATCACGTCAAACAAAAACACAAAAATAACATCACTCTAAATCTATCCAAGATATCGAAATCCGTTTCAATCACATTATACAATACTGGGCGTTTTGTTATTGATATTGATTTTTGTTTATTTATTTGGTTGGTTTTGGTTGGTTGGTTGGTTGGTTGGTCGGTTGGTCGGTTGGTTGGTTGGTTGGTTGGTTGGTTGTGGTTGGTTGGTTGGTTGGTTGGTTGGTTGGTCGGTTGGTCGGTTGGTTGGTTGGTTGGTTGGTTGGTTGGTTGGTTGTGGTTGGTTGGTTGGTTGGTTGGTTGGTTGGTTGGTTGGTCGGTCGAATGGATGGTTGGTTGGTGGGGAAGGTGGGTGGGTTCATATATACTATCTATGGTGGGGTGGTGGATGGATGGGTTGGATGGTTGATGGGTTGGTCGGTCGGTCGGTCGTCTGTTGATTATTTTCATTCTGTGATAATTTTATTGGAAAAATATGGGAATTACAGAGTCGAATATCTTACAAATCAACCCTAGTAAATATACGCAAATAATATTCGAGTCATTCCCCAACTCCGGGAATGTGCGCGCTCAATTTTTTTTTAATATTATTTATAACTTGTACACAAATCAAACTTGAGAAAAAAATAAGGGGAAGGATGAGGGAAGAAGAGGAAGGATGGACAGGAATAAACAAAGAGAATTATTTTCATAAAGTTTACACTGACCACTGTTAGTACGTCCATACAGGATGCGCGTATAACTTGGCAACACTATGAATGCAATACGTCTCAATTAAGGAGTTAGGAAGTTTATATGTTCAGTACAGGCCCTGTCACACTATAGCGTTTAAAGCCAACGTGTGCCCAACGTGTTCGAAAATTCGTGTGAACGTTCGTGCACGTTGTCAGTCGTTGGTAACACGTTTGACATGCGTTTTATTCGTTAGCTGTTCGTCCAAGGGTCGGCGGGGTTCGCTGAAGAGCGATGGTGACAATTTTTTTTATTTTGGACATGTTCAAAATTTTGAGCGTACAGCAACGTGCTGACCGGTACGCCATGTAAACGTTGAGTATTCGCTGTTTGAACGTCCCGTACGTTGGGTATTCGTTTCTTAATCGTCCACCGTTCGTCCATAACACGTACATCCCATCTGATGCGTTGCTATAACGTATGCTCAACGCACGCAATCACACATAGCGTCTGTTAAACGAAAGGCTAACGAATACAAACGAAGTGACCTATTATGCCGTGTGAGGATTAGTTTTTAATCTGCGATATTTCGCCTCGATTGCATACTAATGAAATCAAGCTTTTGCTTGACAGTAAAGTTCTGAATTTTCAGAATAATATGAATTTAAATACAGAAGATCACGTTTTCACATTGGAAATGTGTAGGAATATCAGAACAATTCGATTTAAAGTTATCCATAATTTGAATTAGAATAGCCCAACAAAGATGGCTTGAATGAAGCGAGCAGTATGAAGGAAAATATAAATTTAATCAAGCAGATTGGTGTGTATATCCTAACACCTTTCTGGTTGCATAATCGTCAAAATCGACAAGCCGATAGCAGGCACTGTCATTGGTCAATTACCATCAGTTGGGTATGACGTCATAGCTCTCTACTGCTGAGTCTGCTCTCGGACATGTCGGAAAGCTAGTGGAAATTAATAGACCAATTTCATCATAAATACAAATTTTATGCATACAACTGACATTTAAATGTTGCTCTTGACAACCTGTTCTGGGGTCCTCACGATGAAGCTCTATGAGGTGCTGGTCATACAGACCATAATCTGGTCCATACCAACATGCCACGGTGTTCTATTCTCCATCTTCTACTATTTTGAATCAGGGGCGGCGCCAGAGTAAAATCATATGGAGGGCGAAAACCAATAGAGGCGAAATTATCAAAAGACCGAAATTATCAAAAGGCCAAAATTTCATGACAACCCCCATGAATTTCCTAGTTTTGAAAATTTTAGGGGCGGCGCCCCCTCTACCTCCCCTGTGGCGCCGCCCTTGCCTTGAATGTATTGGGTGAAGGCAAGCTGGTTCATGCTTTGTAAAACCTGTTTCAGGAAACCTCACCGTAAGAGGTGGACCTTCCAGTACCCATGGTACCCTGATACCTCCAAGGCTCAGATTGATTTCATCCTTATCAGAAAGAAGTGGCGCAACTCAGTCCACAACGCTGAATCATGCAATACTTTCTCAACTGTTGATTCAGACCATAGAATGGTGTCGGCTGGAGTACAACTCAGCTTGCATACTCCTAAGAGACTCAAAAGTAAATACTGCCCCTTGAACTTCCATAAACGTTGCAAGAATTCGTTACTCAGAGAACAGTATACAGTCAAAGTGGCAGACCGTTTAAACCCATTACAAGATGAAAATAAGGAGCTTGCAGAACAGGATAAATGCAACCAACTCTCTGAAACCTTCATCAGAAGAGAGAAAGATATCCTATCAAGAAAGCCCCGTCGGACTCTGCCAGCCATACCTACCATTCCCCACCCGGGGGGGGGGGGACTCAGATTTGGTTCTGACGGGGGTGTGCCGCTGAAGTAAAAAAAAAAAAACCTTTTTAACGGTCATTTTGACGGAAAATGGTACCTATTATTAAGGGGTTTTATCAAGAAAAACGGAATTTTTTGTGCATTTTAACGATGAAAAAGGCGAAAATATCTAGTGTAAATGGTAAAATTTCAAAATCATGACCCATGTTTAAGGATTTTTTTGCGAAAAGGTCACCTATTAGACCAGCACACTCCGTTTACCTTACTAGGCAAGTACCCCCCCCCCCCGGGGATTCCCCCAGCAGTGCAAGCTGCAAGACTGACCCTACCACAAGTAACCAACAAAGTCAACAATCCTACCACATGTCATGAAAAGCTGAAAAAAAGTTTAACGTTTCTGAGGAAAAGCTGATGCTTAAGGAGAAAATATCTTGGGTCAAACACACCTCTTACTGAACAACCATTCAGAAGCTTGGGAGATCATCAATGAAATCACTGGACGAAAAGAAACTACAAAGTTCCACTTCGCGGATCACCGGAAGAGAGATTCCAACTGACTAAAACACTTCCAGAACCAGGTAAAGGGCCAGCCGCCTCTATTAAAGAATATCACTATCAACCCAGAATAAGACGAAGATGAAGCATTTGCAATGGAACAATTAGATGCAGCTCTCAAACAAGCCCAAACCTGGAACAGCTGTGGGGCTTGGATAACTAGCACTAGAAAAATGGAAATCAAGCCAATGGACGAAAAGTGCTATTATTCCCATACTGAAAAAGGGTAGACCTGTCTGATCCAGCTAAGTACAGAGGTATCAGTCTTTCCTGTATTTGGGTCAAGATCTACAATCGCATGATTCTAAACAGACTACAACCTCATAAAAACCCACTGCTCCGGTGGAATCAAAGTGGTCTCATGGAAAACATATCTACTATTGCCAAAATTCTTGCTCTTCGTCGAGTCTTTGAAGGAATGAAAGAAATAAACTTATCATTTGCAACAGTATTTATCCACTACTCAAAGGCATTTGACTCTGTACATAGAGATTATAGAGATTATATGTTCTCTATACCCGGTCTCAACACTACAAAGACTGACTTTTCTAGACACCATTTCACAAGATATCGGTCTGAAACTAACTGAAATTCTTAAATTGATGCTAGATAGAGTACTCTGGGAAAACCATTGCTTTAAGTGCGTCTTCCACTCCGTCTACGGACGACCGATGATGATGATGGTTTGTGTCACATTCGTACTGATGAATGGCCAAAATATACTGAAGTCGGAGTCTCTGTGCCTTTTCCATTTTGTAAGAAACAAACAGAAATGATACAGGATCCACTGGTATCACGGGGGCTGTGACGTCAGAGGAGAACGTTCCTTATACGCTCCGTGCTCTGTGCACACACTGTACTCTAACGGTAGACTATCGCGTCAATAACGTCAGAAGGACGCCTAGAGAACTTTGGATACAAGTTGGAATTGGTTGTGTATTCGTTAGATTTTCGTTAAACTGACGGTATATATGCGTTGAGCATTCGTTATGACAAGTCTTCAGATGGGGGTGGACGTTTTTTTGGCGGTACAGTGGGCGATTACGAAACGAACACCCAACGTGCGGATCGTCAACAGCGAATACTCGACGATAAATAGACGTAGCTGATCAGCACGTTGCCGCACGCTCAAAATTTGAACATGTTCAAAATAATCAGCGTTCTCCAACGAACTACAACGACCATTGGAAGAACAGCTAACGAATACAACGCATGTCAAGCGTGACACTAACGAATGACAACGTACATGAACGTACACCCACATTTTCGAACACGTTAGCCACACGTTGGCGCTAAACGCTGATATGTGACTGGAAATGTTTAGAACCTCCGTTTTCAATAACTGTTGGTCGTTCATCAATACGAATACGAATATAAAAATAACAAAATTCGAACCATTTCAAAAGATTTAAAAGAAAGTACTAAGAATATGTAATTTCTCCACACCGAGTTCTCACTCTCACCCATAATTTTTTGGGGGTTTAACACATTGAACATCAATACTATACATAAATTAAAAAAATATATATATAATTTTTATACAATTATAACATTGTTCCAATTAACATATTTTCTGTGGTCTCCCTATATTTTTTCTTTGATATTTTTGAATAATTTTTATAAAATGTATTTGTTTTCACTTATTGTTTTATATGATCGAAGAAACAAATAAATTGAACCGAAGTGGACTTATTTTTTATGTCTGAATATGCAGATAATGGACGTTTTTTGACCAGTCAAGACATGTCGCCATGCAAGCGTTAGGCAGTGGCTACTCATACGTCGGATATTCGCTGGTCAATTGTTGTGTACGCTCGGCATCCGTTTGATAGACGTTGCACACGCGCTGTAATTCGTCACGTGGGACGCTAGATATACGATCACCATTAGTTCTTCATTCGTTGCCCATTCGTCTTTATACGCCGTTTTAAGCCCGGAATTTGAACTTACTTGAGCGTGTTTGGACTTTGCCAAATTTTGCGACGAAAAACATGTACGTTGGGCACACGTTGGCTTTAAACGCTATAGTGTGACAGGGCCTTACACAAGTAACAGAGATAGGCTACAGGTACTAGTAACTGTTGACAAGAATCCACAAGAGGGCGGACTTTCAGATAATTGGCAGTACAGATCTGCTATATAGACGGAGGATTCCTATGTGAAATCAATTCGGTCAATTTCAAACCTATGTATTACCAAGGAGCTTCCACTTATTAATATGATTATGTTGTATCATTTTTAATTTTATATGTGTATTCAGAGCGTTTAATGGAGATAATCCTCTTATATATTCTATAACAATCACAAGTTTGTGTTTTATCAGCGATGAACGATAGTGTTACCGCATCACTTTACATTTTGAAAGTATACATTTAATACTAACTGGGTTTTAATGATTAAAGGTTATAATGACATGATTGGTGGTAGTCCTCAACTTGGGCTACAACTATTCTAGAATCAAATAAACTTTGCAAGGATTCTACTGTGAAAATGTTGTAGTCAAAAGTTGACTCATTTAAAAATAATTTTCATCAGTATGCCTTGTGACAGTCAAATTCGTTGTGTAGCTTTCTTTGGGATTAATTTATCTCGGGGCACGAGAGAAATAATTTGCTGGTATGTTCGTGCTCGATTCTCCTTAAATAAATAAATTCAAGACAAAATCCTTCCAGCCAGGAGATTCACACTCCAGCTGGTGTACATACTGATATGTCTTTCAACCAGTTCGGTACGAGAGACAGATTTTATTTCTTCCAATCATATCATTGCCCTTTAAGTTCACAGAATTGATCGAGTCGCGTACATCAAATAGAACTACAACAAACCTTAAACCGAAAACTAAACCTGAAATAACTTTATTACCAATATAGTGACAAACATAATGATGAAATACGTGAGCAATTCAAATAAACAAAATAAAGGACCTTACAGAAACAGCACTAATGCTACCAGGGCGTATAGGCCTCTTTATACATTAACACATGAATACATGCCTATATGAAAACAGATAACAATGGAAATAAACAAATAAAAACAAATATGAATGTAATAATTCAACCCCTGCATATTTACAACAACAACAACAGCAACAGCAACGTCGAGCGGGTCTTTTTTTTTTGACAATGTCACATTGGAGGACCTTTTGAGTGATCGTGAACTTCACACGGTGGTATAATTAAGTGGTGATAGTAGGGGGAGGGTAATAGTCAAAAATATTAAAACAGATATGACTTTCTGACAATGAAACTAGTTTTCCCCCTGTAGTCATGAAAACTTGACGGGTTGTACATTACCGCAATCATTTTGAATTTCATAATGTTGAATAGATATGACACGTAAAATAAGAATGATATTCTCAATATCTGTGTACTTACCGCGCGACTTATATTGCCCTGTCTTTGACTTCGAGTCAATAATTAAATAAATATTTCAACATTCTGGGCCAAGTCTGTTTCAGTCAAATTTACCACCGATCAATAATTGTGAATATGACAGAACTTTTCCAAACAACCCGTACAATAAACGATAGTGGAATTTTTGACAATGCATGACATATCATCTGTTCACAAGACACAACCTGTCCATGCGACATTCCTTTATAAGTCACTCGTAAGTTTCTGTCAATACAAAGGTCGCTCGATCAACGTCAAAGCTTTCACAGCTCCTGATTTTTCTGGTATCAAACAGAGTTGCCTTTGGACATAGCACTATTGATGCAATGGGACACTGCGGCTGTGGCGAAAACGTTTTGTTTTCTCTCGTTAACGGTGCGTTAAATCATTCATACAACGTTTAACATTGTGCGGGTTCAATTTAATGGAAACAAAAATGTCAAACTTTGATATCTGAACTACAGATTAGAATGGACAAATAGACTCACTAGAGCAAGAAACTTTTGGTGTTAGTGGCAACATGATTACGTGCAGATAAATATTGGCAGTTGAATTAATGTCACGGGGACAAACATTCTACAAACGTATAGCAGTCTGTGTTTGTGAAGGGGGATGGAATAGTCGCTCATTTAATTTCTTTTACTTTTTAAATAACTTAGTGATTGTGTTTAACTGCAATTCTTTTTTTCTGGGATTCATTGTCTTATTTTATCAGAGAAACTACTTGCAAGAAGTTCAGATATTTGTTTTTTAAACTGGAAGCTGGGAGCATTCCAACTTTGAAGGATACAAGACTAACTACCTATTCTCTCTCACTTGTAAATAGTCTAAACGGCAAAAAACTAAAATAATAATAATACAAGATGCCCAAACCGTGGACTTTTCAACCCTTTTCTTATATTTTAGACGTTAGAATTCTCAAACAATAAATAACAAAATAAAAACCCCGTGAAATCAATTCTTCACAAGAAATGAGTTATTAACATCAACACATTCACCACCTACTTATCTAGTGATAGTGTACACTTGAAGCCAAACTAAACGAGGAAATAAGTTTTACATCTCTGTTTCCACCATGTCCAAAGGCGTGTGTACATACTCATGTATAGAAATGCATTTTTTACAAGCTTGCTTGGCCCATTTGCAATCATACTTTTCATATAGTATCAAAAACAACAACATGACAATTCACTTATTTGACTGATTTGTTTAATGTTTCATATTTGTCCTTTCCTAAATGCAATGCGTCTTTCTAAATTGAACTGCGTTACTCTATCACATTAACCAAATCTGATCCCCTTCTCGTCCCTTGGTGACGTCAAGACCACGTGACCGGTGAATGCAAGAAGAATGGACATGAAGATTTAATAAGATTAATTTATGACATAAATGGGACACAAAGAGTTGAACGCGGACCAAACATGGTTGCCCGAGGCGAGCTGGCGTCGCCACTGAATATTTTATTTATGACTACCATTCGGTGAACTGGTTCCCAAATGGATACAATAAACATGTATCTATTGAAACTGACACATTAGTAATCAGTGTGATTTAGGAAGGTTAAAACGAAGCCTTGACATTAGATTGGAACCCATAAATGAAAATTGTGTCGTGTATATGGACATTGAATGTGACCATTCTTTTATTCCGTCGCATAAACCAAATGCTTTTCAGGGTACGGATACTGGTGGATACAAAGAGATTAAATTCATTTAATCTTTTTTAATCCGAGATTCTGTAATTTTCCGTAGCGTATTCTTATACCTTTGAACAGAGTGGTGACCGAAATATACATATTAATATCAACAAGCAGTAACTGAGTATTATTTCGCTCATAAATTAAGCTACTTTCAAATTCTATCTGTTGGTTTCATTTAAAGCAGAATCAAAAAACAGAGAAATAAAAAAGTGAAAATTTGAGAAAAATTTAGCAGCTATGAATAAACTTATACATGTTTTTAATTCTTACGGTCATTACAAATTGGTAACACTAATGTGACTAAAAGTTAGTAAATTTTCATTTTCTTCAGCCCTATGCAAATGTACATTAGGACTTATGCATTTTCATATGATTTCCTTAATGAAGTCAGTGTGTTCAAGCTTTAACATTGAATAATATAACAGTTAAAGGTAAATGGCATGATTGGGGGTAGTCCTCAACTTGGGCTGAAACTATTCTAGAATCAAGTAAACTGTGCAAGGATTCTACTGTGAACATTTCGAAGTCAAAAGCTGACTCGTTCTAAAGTAACTTGCATTTGTATGTCCTATGTGTAGGGTTCTATGGAATGGAATGTTATTTTTATCTGGGCCAGAGAAAATTAAACTACTACTATGTCCATGCTAGATTCTCCTTAAGTAAACAAATTACAGACAAATCCTTCCAACTGGGAGATCTACTCCAACTGGTGTACAGTTGGTATATATTTCAACTTATTAAGTTCTTGCGCCATTTTTTCGTTTTCCCAATCATGTCATTAACCTTTAAGTGACATTTTGTCTTTCAAAACGGATCGTTCACAAAGGATATCACAACTTTGGATTTTTCACAAATAAGTACGTTTATTTATATTTGTCCGTGTTTTTTCAAACTGTGACTGAAATTCCTAAAATTTCTTAGTTGTATTTTATTATTTGAATGGAATTCCAGCCGTGTTGTCTGTGTAGAATTGTGTAAATAAATACCTTAAGTGGCCCATTATATGTAAGCCTACAATCCACTAGAGTTGCATTTCATGGTTTTTTTTTTTATTTGTGATGGATCACCCGTTAGGTATACCACTTATCCTAACCAGTCCAAAGTGTCTGTCAACAAAAAGACACTCCATCATCGTCACAAATTACATATTTTCTTTATGGCTGTATAGCCATTGCAATTCTGTGTAATTCATCTTTTCATTTTGATATTTCATTCGAGCTGTCAGTAATATTACTGTTCGTTATAATGCCAGTATACAAAGTGAAGAAAACTGTCTACACCTTTTGATGAAAAAATGCGGTATGTAAAAAGTCACACTGCCACTCCAATTCCAAAACCATGAACCATATCACAACCCTAGCCCCTGCCCCTTCACGAATCAGGTACACTTCCGTTAGAGATATACTTAAGTACTGGTTGATTATGGGAAAAATTCATCATCAGAATTCCCCATTTTGTTGGGTTCCAAGTGAACATATTACATTTGCATTATAATATGTGAATAGCTCAGTTTAAATGTGATAAAGACTGATAGGATTGGCAGTTTAAACAGGTAAATTTCCCGACGCTGGCCCTAGCGTTGTTTTATTCACAATTTACTTTGTTCCACTGCCCCACATATAAATTTCTGTGTAAGTACCTTAGTCAGTATGACGAAGAGGTTTTTATTAAGAACGAAGTGTTCTGTTGTTTTTCACTATTATCCCCTTTACACACTAAGAAAATAGGTTCAACTTTTCAGCTTTAAAAGCGCAGACCAATGTCACACTTGGAGCTCCTTTATGGGTACAAATTTGCAAAGTTGCTCCCTGGTGTACATTATTTAAAAGGTACAAACCTGCATTCATAGAGGTGCTCCAGATGTGGTATTGCTAAAGGTACAAAGTTGAACCCGTTTTTCTTAGTTTGTGTACGAGATTGACATTCCACGAATACTATTTAAATACGGATGATTTGAAAATATTTGATTTTAAAATAATGTTGCTCTTCAAGTACTCAGTTGTATCTTTAAGAGGTATCTTTGCCGAAATAGCCGTCCAGTAATTTGTTCTCGAATCGCTTAACTACATTCCGGTATCATAATTCTCTCTCGTCTTTCAGCGATTCCCTGATGGTCCGGCAAAAATACCGAACATCATTCCCGAGTGAGGGCACGCTGCGCTTCCCCTCCGCGTCTCCGACAGCTGTTTCAATATTTGGAATAAAATAAAAACCGACAACAGCTGTCACGCTTTTCGATAACTACCGATAATTACCGGTAAAACAGACGATGTATGATGAAGTGATGACGAAGGATTATGACCAGGAGAGATACACAACACACTTCTGATTGAGTGATAGTGACACGCAATACCGGAAACCCGATCTCACCTTTGACCTTTCGCAATCACGGAGTTGGTATTAGAGTTATTTGTATTTGTAATGTTAAATGCAAATTGTATTTTGTGTCTCATTTCAGAATGTTTGGTGTTTGGTTTCTTTGTAGCCTACATTTTAAGATGTTAATATTGTGTGTGTCAACTTTCTGGCATATTCTAGTAAAAGTTTCCTGACATTTGCTCCGGCGATAATTGATCCCATGGCTATTTCCTGTAAATTGTTACCCTTACCCAATCTTAACTTCAAAGATTGTGTCATTGATTTGCACGTCAAAAACATCTAAATGAATGAAATCAGCTGAAATCATATCCAATGTGAAGATTATTATAAATAAACACCTCTCATAGAGACTTGGGGTAAAATATTGAGTTTTGGTGAAAATCTGGAGGGTTAAATTTCATCCTTTTTCAAATGACTCTGACGTCTTTTCAAAAAAAAATCCGTGACGCCGACGTGCACGGGCCGTTTCAAAATTGTCCGATCAGCCGTTAGCCGAAGGTCGCGCGGAGGTTAGCCGTTTAACCAATCAGTGCGCTCCGCTGGTCTTGCGACGGTACACATAACCGCGATTCGCAATTTCAGCAAAATTTAAACTCACGGAAAGAACAACATTCTGGCAACGTGTCGTTATTAGTTTTTCTCATAAAACAACAAATTCATGACGTATGGATCTTAAACTTTCAACACACTATTTGTAAGTACTAAACTACCGTTTGATATTGATAGGCCTAATGTAGGGAAATAATGGACTTGCACATCCCTGACGCAATCTTTAACCCTATCTCATGCCGACCTAACCGTAACTCTAACCCTAACCCCGACCTTATTCTAAACTAGAAACCCCCGTGGCATACCCTCCCCTATCTTTTGTCGTCTGACTTGAAATTATTGCATAAATTATTGAATGTTTGTCGTATTTTGAATGTGTCGGGGAATATGTATTTTCCTGCTTGCAAAAGGAATACTTTTTGTTTATCAATAAAGAAAAGTTTGTTTACAAAAATCATTTTTCTCCATTTTAAAATTTGGAGCACTGGAAATGAAATCAGGTGAAGATAACGCCGAAACGGAATCATAACATCCCGGCAGACTTCTCAAGACCAAATAAAGAGCTATACTGCCCCCCCCCATGACAAAAGGAGATAACTGACATTTTAGTGTTTCAGAAATATAAAGCAAAACGTATTTTCTTAAAAGCCTTAAAATACTATTCAGTGTTTTGTTTTCAAGTTAACATATCCAAATGTGTATTTCAAAGGTCTTTCAAAGTCATATAACAATTTCCTGACAATCTCGCATTTTTCGTTCAAATTGTCAATTATGCTCATTAAATATGAGAACAGAGCCTGATCGGTTAAAGTGAGCATTGGGGTAAAAAATGAATTTGGATATTCTTATGATGTAATCACTGCAGGATCTTTCATTGATATTTAAAGTTACTAAAATCCATATTTGTTTTATTTGGTAAGGTCTGGAAAGCGACTGGAATGACTCACTTTCGAATAGGGGTGTTGAACACTGCTGTCACGAACGGACACTTTTGAGAAATATTGATTTGGTCCTATTTTGACAATTATTAGATTGTCTTGTGTTTTTGTTTGCAAATAATTATAAATGAAACACCAATTTGCTAAAATGCAGAAAAAGATTGTGAAATATTTGTACAATAATGGTCAAA
>JZLH01S0093730.1:8490-22438 GCA_001188425.1 Eucidaris tribuloides | reverse complement strand
TGCATTTAATACGAAGAACATGCACCGAAATACAATTGAAATTTATTGGAGGTAGATGCAGCCCCTGTTCAGTGTTTGTTCATTAATTGAGTATTTTCAATTAAATCTAAGGTCAAGGGTCTCAAATTATGTCCTGTATGAAATACTCTCCCTAATCAAAAGTATTGCAACATACACTATAACGCATGCATTGTGATTTGAAGGGGTATTTCTGTAATAATGTCCTAATGAAGTTTATTATTGGAAAATAGCAAATTATTTGAAAAGAAAATCAATGAATATATTTTCTCCTTTTTTCTCCAAGGCGGAGAGATTATCAAATACAGGCGCCCCTATTCCAAGGGCGTAGGCAGGTTTGGGCATGGGGAGGTGGAACTAAAGTGACATGGGGAGGTGCACATCTTAGGGAGGTGGATCTAAAGTTGAGTAAATCAGGCGTTGAAAGCAGAAAAGTGGTACAAATTTCGTTTGATTGCCAGGGGCGGAACTCCTATGGCTCTGTATTCGATTTCATTAGACAGTGAAATAGGAGAATAAGGCTTCTAATTCAAGATGATGGTCTTCTCTCCACATTATTGTATCCAATGTACTGAAAAGTTGCATGACAGTAAATTTTAGGATGTTTACAATAGTAAACCGCCTTTAGAATTCAGAAAGGATAAGAAATTATAACGTGAAGAGGTCTTGTCTAAAATATGGGGCGTATCCTCCTTACCACTGTCTTATGAAGATAGGAGGTGCCTCCTATCTTCATACGACATGGATGCGTGTTTCAAAGTCACGTTTTCACTTTTTAACAAAAATATCTATCCTCGTGGTGTGTTTTTTTACCTCGCGCAAGGCCGCAAAGGTAATTTTACTTCGTCTTTCGTGTTTTCTTCGCCCATGATTTCATGGTTTAAACTCCACATTGTAAGTCCCTGTTACACGCTTTCGTACTTGACGGTCTTTACTTAGTTTTCACAATCGTTTCGACAACTGAACTGTTACTACACTCATTTTCTCTTGCTACTGTCGCTGACTGTAAAACAGTTGAAAAGATATCGTGCAATAATTCCTTTGTCTTTACATTTATTGATAAATGAAGAGTTCACTTGCAAAAGGGATTAGATTCATATTCAACCAAAAATGAGTAATTCACATGAGTGCTTTGGCCACCATTTTTCATCATGAATGACCAATTCGTGTTTAACTGCTTAATGGCACACAGTCGAAGACACAAAATTTAGAGTCAGATAAAAAAAAATCAGAAGAAGCAACTCTAGTCCGGCATCTTAAACCAAATATTGACCCTATGTTCATTTGTTTCTAAAAGCACCCAAGAGAGTCGTGGCAGCCATTGTTATTTTCAAAATGGCAGCCATGATCCATTTTTTCAGTATTTTAACGATAACCGTATTCTTACCATGTGTGTGACATCATATTAAAGTGGACTACATTTTCTACGAGATGATACCATATTTAAAAGATTCACATTCATTTTAATTAAAATTTAGGAGAATGTGTTTTTATTTATGGGAAATTTATGTGTTTTTTTCATGTAGAATATTGCTGATTTACACCATGTTTGAATAATGTTAACTTGATTAAACTCCTCTCTTTTCACTTCGATTTACCAAACTAGAAAATACTTGTAAAGATTAATTCAAAGCCGATGTTGTTAAAATTGTGTGGTAAATAATCTCTTTATTAAATGATAAGATAATAATGCATGTCAACTTGATGTACTATAATTTATATAAAATATGATTGGTCCACATGCAGATATTATACACATATGAAGTATATATCTTTCTGATACAATATTTTATGATGTATATATCCAACGTTAACCCTAAAAAGCCCAAGCTATTTTTGGCTGTCCGTGGCCCAAAGGGGGGGGGGGGCACATTGTGCCACACCTCTTTAAAATCTTTATTTTGAACCAATCACTTTCCAATTTGGCAGACATATAGACCGGCAGCCCGGGAGGTTTATTCAAGTGAAAAGCGCCCCAACAACTGACCCCATAGGTTGAAAGAGTTCCACCCCTGGATCACGAAAATGTATTCCTGCCGGGTCACAGCCGGGGATTTCCCGCCAAAAAGCCGCTAAGTATCGCCAAAATTAGCCAAAATCATCAGTTTTCATGATTTCTAGTATAATACATGGAAAAAAGCATGTGCTCAAGAGCAAGACCTATGTTTTGTGGCCATTTGTCACCGTAATACATTGTTTTCCTTGTAATAAAACTTGCTTGAGCCATTTTATTGGAAGAGGAGGCAAGATTTACCAGCTAATCAGCCAAAATGTGCTAAAATCAGCTAAATTATCCGTTTTCTCCACGTTTTCTACCAAAATCCGTTTGTAAATCAAACAAGTCTGAAAAGTCCCAACAACTGACCCCATAGGTTGAAAAAGTTTTACCCCTAGATTAGTATTTTAACGATAACCGTATTTTTACCATGTGTGTGACATCACATTAAAGGGGACTACATTTTCTACGAGATGATACCATATTTAAAAGATTCACATTCATTTTAATTAAAATTTAGGAGCATGTGTTTTTATTTATGGGAAATTTATGTGTGTTTTTTTTCATGTAGAATATTACTGATTTACGCCATGTTTGAATAATATTAACTTGATTAAACTCCTCTCTTTTCACTTCGATTTACCAAACCAGAAAATACTTGTAAAGATTAATTCAAAGCTGATGTCGTTAAAATTGTGTGGTAAATAATCTCTTTATTAAATGATAAGATAATAATGCGTGTCAATATGATTGGTCCACATGCAGATATTATACACATATGAAGTATATATCTTTCTGATACAATATTTTATGATGTTTATATCCAACGTTAACCCTAAAAAGCCCAAGCTATTTTTGGCTCTCCGTGGTCCAAGGGGGGGGGGGGGCACATTGTGCCACACCTCGCAGAAAAACTAGGATTTGGCGAATAAATCCCGTATTTGGGTCTTTTTTTTTTTACCAATGCTCCACCGGTTAAACAACTCACTAAAGCAATTTTTTGCTGGAAAAGCGCAATTTGGGGATGAAATTATCGCACCACAATAATAAACACCCATGAAAAAAAGGTAATTGTTACCAAACAAATAGTAATATTTAATATTTGATATTATATACCGAAAACCACAATAAGGGCGATTTTGGAAAATGGTGGCCAAACTTAGCGGCTTTTTGGTGGGAAAGCCACGGCTTTAACCCAGCAAGAATGCAATATTGTGATAAGGGGGTGGGTCCCTTTCAACCGATGGGGCCAGTCATTGGGACTTTCAGACTTGTCTATTTTTCATGGTCTGCTGTATTGGAAAGCGCGCAGGAAAAGGTAGCCTATTTAGAGATCGGTGGGTACAGCTAACGGCTTTTGGCGGGAAACCATGGAAACAACCCGGCAGGAATGCATTTTCGTAATCTAGGGGTAAAACTTATTCAACCTATGGGGTCAGTTGTTGGGACTTTTCAGACTTGTTCGATTTAACAACGGATTTTGGTAGAAAACGTGAAGAAAACGGGTATTTTACCTAATTTTAGCACAGTTTTGGCTGATTGGCTGGTAATTCTTGCCCCCTCTTCCGATGAAATGACTCAAGCAAGTTTTATTACAAGGAAAGCAATGTATTACGGTGAGGAATGACCACAAAAAATAGGTCTTGGTCGTGAACACATGCTTTTTTCCATGTATTATACTAAAAATCGTGAAAAATTGGGATTTTGGCTATAATTTTGGCCATATTTAGCTGCTTTTTGGCGGGAAATCCCCGGCTGTGACCCAGCAGGAATGCATTTTCGTGATCTAGGGGTGGAATCCTTTCAACCAATGGGGTCAGTTATTGGGGCGCTCTTGAAAACATGCTTTTTTCCATGTATTATACTAGAAATCATGGAAAATGGGGATTTTGGCTAATTTTGACCATATTTAGCGGCTTTTTGGCGGGAAATCCCCGGCTGTGACCCGGCAAGAATGCATTTTCGCGATCCAGGGGTGGAACCCTTTGAACCTATAGGGTCAGTTGTTGGGACTTTTCAGACTTGCTTATTTTCACGCAGGGTCTGCTGTAGTAGAAAGCGTGTAGGAAAGGGTAGCCTATTAGAGATCGGTTAATATAGTTAGCGGCTTTTGGCGGGAAAACCATGAAAACAACCCGGCAGGAATGCATTTTCGTAATCTAGGGGTAAAACTTATTCAACCTATGGGGTCAGTTGTTGGGACTTTTCAGACTTGTTCGATTTAACAACGGATTTTGGTAGAAAACATGGAGAAAAGGGGTATTTTAGCTGAATTTAGCACATTTTGGCTGATTGGCTGGTAAATCTTGCCTCCTCCTCAAATAAAATGGCTCAAGCAAGTTTTATTACAAGGAAAGTAATGTATTACGGTGACGAATGACCACAAAACATAGGTCTTGGTCGTGAACACATGGTTTTTTTTTCCATAGAAATCATGAAAAATTGGGATTTTGACTAATTTTGGCTATACTTAGCGGCCTTTTGGCGGGAAAGCCCCGGCTGTGACCCGGCAGGATTGCATTTTCGTGATCTAGGGGTGGAACCCTTTCAACCTATGGGGTCAGTTGTTGGGGCGCTTTTCACTTGAATAAACCTCCCGGGCTGCCATCAAAAAAATAAAACTCTAAAAAACACAATCGTCCGACTTTTCAAGATCACCACATGGGGGCGCTATGCACCATAATGTAAAGAAATGCATAGAAAATGGGATTTGTTGGATATTTCTAAGTTTTCTTCTTTAATATCACATGAATGCATTCACAGTTGATTAATTTGTCAATAATCACACAAAATAACATATTTTAGACAGAAAATAAGTATTTTGAGTAAACTGTACCTGTTTGGGGTTAATATTTTGCGTTACCATACGGTACATGCACGTATTACTATGCACTGTTGGTTGTGCCAAAAAAAGTTAAAATAGCATGGATAAATGAATTTTTTGTTCATTCTGGTACACCTCTTTGATAAAATTACACTTTGATACATCAAATCTCGTATAATATATTAATAAAACGTGGAAAATACGGAAATATAACAAGAAAAATGAATTTACATTATTTTGTATTGTTTTGGCGCCAAGAACAAAGAAAACAAAAGAAATTATTGAATATGTTTTTAAATACCCTCCCTACTCAAAAGTATTGCAACATACAATATAACGCATACATTTTACGTTGAAGGGGTCTTTCTAAAATGATGTCCTAACTCCGTTTATTATTGGAAAATTACAATTTAAAAAAAATAAATCAATGAATATACTTTCTCTTTCCTTCTCCAAGGCGGAGAGATTAATGCAAGCGCGCCCACGACAGAGGGGATGGAACGTAAATTTTAACCCTTTTTTTTGCTCCCCGTAGGGGTGGGGTGTTAATTAACACTAGCATCGTAATTCGGTTTCAGATTACCAATAAAACGGTTTTAATGGTTTAGAAAGACTTCCAGCAATCAAAAAATGTCACTATGATCCTCTGAAGGGGTCTCAGAAAGAAGACCACGCCCCTCGAAGACGATAGTGACCTCCTATCTTCATAAGATAGTGACAAGAAGGATAAGGCTACTCATAAAAAATGATGGCTTTTTCTTCGCATCATTATATCCAGTGTACCCAGAAGTTTCATGACAGTAAATTTTAAGATGTTTACACTAGTAAACTGCCTTTAGAATAGAAAAGGAGTGAGAAATTATATTTTAAATAGGTCTTGTTTAAAATATGGCGCGTTTCCTCCTTACTACTGTCTTATGAAGACAGGAGGTCACTTTCGTCTTCGAGGGGCGTAGTCTTCTTTCTGAGACCCCTTCAGAGGATCATAGTGACATTTTTTGATTGCTGGAGGTCTTTCCAAACCATTAAAACCGTTTTATTGGTAATCTGAAACCGAATTACGATGCTAGTGTTAATTAACACCCCACCCCTAGGGGGAGCAAAAAAAAAGGATTAAAGTTTATGTTCCATCCCCTCTGTCGTGGGCGCGCTTGCATTTGATAATCTCTCCGCCCTGGAGAAGGAACGAGAAAGCGTATTTATTGATTTTTTTTTTTTAAATTGTAATTTTCCAATAATAACCGGAGTTAGGACCTGATTTTAGAAAGACCCCTTCAACGTAAAATGTATGCGTTATATTGTATGTTGCAATACTTTTGAGTAGGGAGGGTAGATGAAACATAAATTTCATGTTATACATGAGCCAAAAGAAATGAAAATCAAGTGACAGTAACTCTTTATGGTAGTGAAAAAAATAATAATGAAACATCAAAAAATGACAACACGATATTACGGGTAACCCTGAATTTAAATTATACACCAAAATATTTGCCATAAAATTTTGACTGTTGATATTCACCCTGCAGCGGGTGACGCAATGGTAGATTTTCGACGTAGCATACCCCACAGTGGGTTACAAAAGAAGAATTTTGTAACTAGAGTTCCCCACTGTTGTGAACTGTACATCAACTTTTCCTTTGCGATCCCAAAATAGCGGGGAATGCAAGAAAAAAAAAACACTGCGTAGCCGTATATACTTTGCAACGATCAATTCGATTGGTTAGTCCGTTTCCATGGTAACAAAACAAGTTTTGACCGTTGTGGGTTATTGAACGAATATTTCGACATTCTATAACCAGCAGAGGGTTGATAATGATATTTGAGTGTCACAGGCGTCGTTAGCTGGAACGGAGTGATAATGGTGGGCTAAGAACCCCCTCCCCCACTGTAGGGAAGATTTGAGGTCTTTGCGATTCTGGCAGTTAAAGTAACAAGACTACAAACTGTTTTGTGATTTTATTTCGGTTTTTTTTTTTTTTTAGGGGGGGGGTTGTTCATTTCCGTCAGTGCATTAATGATTCGAGGGGCGTCGATCCATGTTTCGGATTGGAGGGGGGGGGGTCAAAAGTGAAAAATGCCCAAACTTTTCGGCGCGCTCTGCGCGCCAAATCGTCAAGCAAAGTTTTGCGCGCAAAACGCACCGAAAAAATTACAATTTTGTATGTTTAACAGTATTTTTATGCCGTGTTTAACCCTAAAAAGGCCAAGGGGGGGGGGCACATTGTGCCCCCCTACCAATTTTTTTTTTTGCCACGTCCACAATTTTTGTCGAAATTTGATCAAACTTGGTGACTTTTCCTAAAATTTTATGGCGAACATTTTGGTGTATAGTTTAGGGTTACCCGTGAAATCGTGTTGCCATGGCAACCACATTTTGAAGGTCATGTGTGTCATTTTTGGTGTTTTCTTCTATTTTTACTACATAGAAGAGTTACTGCCACTTGTTTTTCATATCTATTGACTCAAATATGTCATGAAGCGTATGTTTCATCTATTTCGAAACACATTCAATACATTTCTTTTGTTTTTCTTTATTTTTGAAGGGTAAAATGGCGCCAAAACAATACAAACAATAAAAAATATTGAAAATTCATTTTTCTTGCTTTTTTTTCTTTATTTTCAATTTTAAATTATCAGATTACAATATTTGATGTATCAAAGTGCAATTCCATCAAAAAAGTTTACCAGAATGATAAAAAAAATGCATTTATTCAGATTATTTTTAACTCTTTAGTGCAACCAACAGTGCATAGTAATTTGTGCATATACGCATTACATTCCCACTATATGTATCGTAACACAAAATATGAGCCCCAAACAGTCAGAGTTTACACAAAATACTTATTTTCTATCTTAGAATATGTGATCTTGTATATTTAGAGACAAATTAATCACTTGTGAGTGTATACAAGGGATATTAAGGACGAAAACTTCGAAATATTCAACAACATCCATATTTTCTATGTATTTCGTTATATTATGGTGAATAGCGCCCCCATATGGTGACCTTGAGAAATGTTGATAGTTGCGTTTTGTAGAGTTTGAGTTGCTTTGCATGTGTGCCAAATTTGAGAGTGATTGGTCAAAAAATGAAGATTTTAGAGAAGGGGGGCACAATGTGCCCCCCCCCCCCCTTGGGCCACGGAGAGCCGAAAATAGCTTGGGCTTTTTAGGGTTAATGGTTTTATCGTGGTTTCCAATGCTTTTAAAAACATATATTTGCAATGCATATTCTGATTTTTTTTTTCAGTTGTCAAAATTATTGGGGGTGGCAAATCGATATGTTTGCCCCCAATATTTTCACGGGGGGGGGGGTCGATCGCCCCCGCCTCTGAATGAGTCAGTAGAGTACATCTCCCATTTGAGTGAAATTTTAATTTTACGTTGAAAATTTAGATTTACCGTCAGCATGTATTTAATGTCTTTGTAATTTAATTTTAATTATACCTCCGCCAAACGAAGTTTGAAAGGGGTATTGGAATCAGCGTACGGTCGAAAGGTCTGTCCAATTCTTGCGGATCACACTTCTTCCTCAGTTTTTGACCAATGCTAATAAAATTTGCCACACACATATAGTCTTGGGGCCAGACCCAATTTCCGAATGTGCCAGAAATTGCGTTACCATGGTAACGGCATATTATGCCAAAAAAAAGAGGTAAAAACATAGCGGTTCAAACCACTTCCTTAGTTTTTGACCAATGCTCATGAAATTTGGCACACACATTGGTCTTGGAGCGAAGATGTGCAAGATATATATTTCGAATGTGTAAGAAATTGTGTTGTCATGGTAACGACATATTTCATCAATAAAATCATGTAAGAGTCCTGAGGATGGAACTACTTCCCCCGAGTTTTGACCAATTCTCATGAAATTTGGCACACACATTGGTCTTGGGGCGAAAATGGGCAAGACATATTTTTCGAATGTGTCGGAAATTCCGCTACTATGATAATGGCATATACTATGGCAAAAAAATCAGGGACGTGATGGGGTGGGTGTATTAATAACCTTCAGTGATATTTATAGTACTATACTCTTGTTATCGGACAAGATTCATTTTGGTGGATTTGAAATGGGTTATAAAATTAATATTATTGTTGTTGATGATAATGATGATTATTTAAGGCCAACCGCTGTTTATGAATGTATTTTTTTTTTATTTAATACATTACACATAAATTGCCGTTTTTATCAGATTTTAATACTGTGTATCATGTCTATTCCCAGATGGACAAGAAAAAACTAAAACAAAAATACCTAAAACAAATAAGTTTATTCTGTTTCTAGCTGTTGGTGTGCTTGTCTATCTGCTTATCAATAAATTGATGGGCTACCCGGGAGAAATAATTGTCTGTCTCCAGCTAATAAAAAGAAAGACTAGGCACTGCTTGTATCCTAGCTTATTTACCCCCTCCCCCTAAAAAAAATACCGTGTAATAATAATCAATACATCCCCTCTTCTCCCTCTCATTCGTATCTTTTAAAAATTGGCATACAATAAAATGATTTAAGATAAATAGTACCTTTCGTTTGTCAGCTGGGAAAAACAGCAAAGAAATACAAACAAAAAATAATCAATCATTGGCACACACAAAAAAAAACCCCGCATGGTCTGCTTGGTCTGCTCTTGATTGCCGATCAAGAGAATTACTCCTATTTCCAAACTGGTGATTCCTTTGTATTTCTTCTCACAAATTAAACTTTGATTAAAACAAGATAAGCCAATCACTTTTCCCCATTACCCTACACCACCACCACCACCACACACCTACAACACACACCACCACCTACACACACACACACACGACACAGCACACACTACACACACACACACACACACACACACACACACACACACAACACACACACACACACACACATCACACCACACCACGACCACACAGCACACACACACAAGCACACACAGAAACAACACATGAGCACAACAAATATATTGCCCTTTTTCTGTTGTCAGACAATGTTTTGGAATGAATTACATTACTCTGATTTATGCATTATACCAAATGGATAGATATTTTTCGTAGGTAACGACTTAAGATATATTTCATTGTCAATTGACATGCTCTCACTAACATTCCCTACGGAACCGTGTTGTACATAATAACCTTACAAGTGGTAGCAGAATTATTTTTAAGCAAGTAAAGCAAAAGTTTCCTTATTTATATCTACTCAGCTTAATTCCAGTTTTCCTTATTTTTGTAATCTGTTCCTGTAGTTTCAGGTGAATTGCACGGAAAAAACTGCCAATAAAGTAGGTTTAGCAATGTCACGGAACATTACACTCATGAGAAATTAGTGCGTTTCAGGCCAACAAGCGAACATTACGTTATGCTTGTTAGATCATAGGAAGTTGTATGTATGAGGAATTCCGGAAAGACAAATGACTTACTTAAGAATTTAACACATGTAGACATTTATTGTCAATGCATGTAACTCCAAAAGTTTAATTGGCAAGTATGAATATGCAATATGAACTGAACTGTTTTCTTTGAAGACATGTAAATATTACATACGTTAAAAACTAGTCTTGATGACAAAATATAACCGTAACGTCAGATGGTATGGTGACCAATAAGGATCTTCACTTACTTTTTACGACTGATGAAAATACATATCAATTTAAATTGGAAAGCAAATGCAGTGTTACAATCTAGGAAAGTTCAAACAAACAGTACACAACTTTATGAGTAGTTTTCTTTACAGAAAATGATCTCAAGGTCTTCAGATTCTAGTCCATGTCACTTGAAGTGTCGTTGTTTTTTACTAACTTTTTCTCTAAGCCTCTTATAGTTCAGTGATCTTGACGCCTATTAACGCAAAGTTTAACCTGTTTAACTCTTACAAAATTAATTGTTAAGAGAATTAATTGGAACACTATCAAAAAAAGTGGACGTTATGGAAAAAGATGGATTAGACTTCTTAAACCCAGAAACATTTGTCTGCCAAAGTGAAATATAATTACAAAAAACTAACCAAACTTGTAAGACATACCCCATAAAGTTATTCCAGCTTTGAAAACTCGTTTGCAAGCACATTTGAAGATTTCTTTCTGTTGGAAGACGGATTCTCTAAAACTGTTGTCAAAAGTACTTCAACACAGACTTTGCGAAAAGCAAAATACTAGTTTGAAAACGTCTCTGACTGTGCCTCACTCTCAACAATCTTTTGTCTCTCTGAAACTGCTTTTTTTTTAATTATACCCATAAATAATCTTCAAAATAGACTTATCACTTGGCTTATAGGATGGCAAATAAGGACATTTCCAAACAAAAAGGTCTTTGTTCATTTTTGAAAAAAAAAAACGTTCTGCCGCAGTGCACGTTCGCGTGCAAGTGTCTTTTGATTTGAACATCTTTCTATCAAATTGTGTTTCATAAAATACTTTAAAACAGACTTTCTGAAAAAACGTTTGGGAGTTGCGCCTCACACTAAATTTCTTCTTTTTAGATTCATTTCACTATACGCCGAGCACAATATAAAGAATAGATATATACATATTCCCAAAAAAATTGATTAGTGCACTCTATAGGACTTCTGTTTGAGAGAGAGCTTTTCTACTCCATTGAATCATTCATAAAACGCAGGGAACGTATTAGCGTAGAAATACTCACATGTCTGAATAAAAAGTTTTCTCAGTTCACAATCACCAATTTAAAGCACATGTGTGTCTCAAAGAAACGTGCTGCAAGTGAAACCACCCTCTTTGGCAATTAGAAGAATATTCTCGTGACATGTATGTTATACATCATTGTCAGAAGCATAGTCTTGAGCTTTCCAAATTACCGTTAGTTGGTTTAATTCGCTGTAAGTGTAGTCTTGAGATAATGGTTTAATTTAAATAAGAAGAGCTAGAAATTGCAATGTTGGCGGTTTTACTACAATCTCTTGTAAAATTGACACGAATTGTGATCCACCATGCTATTGTTTGACATTGATATCTTGAGACTGAACAAGCGAAATAATAATCAAAACAAAGTGGCATTTGAAAGCTAAGACTTCGCTCCTGACGGTGATGTAAGCATCATTGTCACCAGGGTATTGATCTCATTGCCGTATAGGAGGGCGCTTTTCACTTGCAATTTTTTGAGACATGTGCCCAACACGTCACAAAAAATTGTTCAAGGAAGCAGACCCTCTTGACAAATTAGAAAATAAACTGCTGTGACACATGTTTACGGTCAACATTAAGCGGCAATTTCTTAGCTTTAAGATGCTGTTTGTGTTTGTTGAATTTGGCTTGTTTGATCTCGAGATATCTTGCTACAATACAAACGGCGCGAATACAGCAATTGCTGTCATTTTTTACGGAAGAGAGCCTGATTCTATCTATTGGCTGTAGTAAAAGTGGGCAGCATTTGCGATTTTACCTTTCTTGCTTAACTAAACAGTATCTCGAGGGATTAAAGGCCAGTTGGATCCTTTTGCTATGCCTAAAAGATTTAAACATTGGGTGAATATAATGGCATTTTAGAAGAAGAATGCACATCTCGGAACTTTAGCATAATAGTATGAGCTAGAAACTCAGTTTTAGAGGAATTATAGTGACTGTTAGACTGCTGATTTGAATTTTTTCTCGCCTGATGAGAAAACCTTTCTGTTTAACTAAACATGATCTCAGAATAAAGGCAGTGAGATTCTCTTTGCGATGCCTAAAATATTAAAATTGTGAAATACAATGTGCATTTAGAAGAAATGACCATTCTGGAGACCTTTAGCAAAAATATATGCAGCTGAGAATACTCAAGTTTTAAAGAATTATAGGTGGACTGTTAGACTCTGATTGTAAAACTAAACATATTCTCAGGATTTAAAGGCAGTGGATCTCTTGTTTGCCCATGGCCTAAAAAATTAACATTCTGTGTATAATACAATGGCATTTTTTGAAGAAAATGCCTCTTGGGAACCTTTAGCAAAAGTATATGAGCTTAGAAACTCAGTGTTTTAGAGGCGATATTTATAGCTGACTGTGTTAGACTCTGATTTGAATTTTTTTCTCTGCGAGAGAAAAAAAATTCCTGCCATAGAAAGCTACACTAAACGGCTATTGTTTTTCTTTCGCAGTTTCAAATTCTAGGTAACAACTGATCCCCAAATTTCACAGACATGCCTTCATCAATAGGCCTAAGGCATGGTTACCTTTTCCTTGGTCTGGTGGGATGTTTCGCAAATTGAGATGCGCACTCTTTCAAACAAGCAAACTGTAATCAGAACAAACCGATCATTTGAAGCTAAGTACTTATCCTTGATGTGGTGTAAGCATGACGTAACAAAAATGTTCTATCATGTTACCTAAGGAGGGGCACTTTGACTTTACAGCGAATTATTTTTGAACGCACTGTATATAATTATAAACAATTCACCCGCATAGTTACAGCTGAGAGCGACATTTGTGAAAATGTTTTCATTGACGTATGACCCCTGAGCCATTCAAAGCATTTGTGTCCAAAGTAAGGTTTGCTGTCCTGCCTTTTGTTTCACCACTTAGTCCTTGTTTCTGTACAATTTTCTCGTTTTGTTGTTTTCCCCAATAAGGCCCGAACAGGATAAGATGGACGATCTAATTCCGAGACATAATGTCCTTTACCATTGTTACCTGCACCATTTCGAATTAAAAAGTGACACCTAGGTGGACCAAGAGTAACACCATTTTCCCATTTATCTTGACTTTGGCTTTTGCTTTCTCCCGGAACACTGCGTCAACGGTTTGTTTTGGTAGAGTCGTGAGAGCACCCACAGGTCTCCCATATGTACATCTTGGCTTGAGACGCACTGGGAACATGGCCTGGACTCGTCGTGATGCGGTAGGAATGGGTGGAACGCCTCGCCATCAAATCAATCTGCGGTCTGATGATTACAATATAGAAAGGAATATTCTAAGACTTTGTTTATTAGTATGAAGCTTAACTATAAAAATACTTCATGGCAAACTCGTAATTAACAACTAAGACTGGTTGATAGTTCACCCGCAGCGGGTCGCGCGAATTTATACTCCGAAGCGGGTTACCCTAATGGATAAAAAATTATCACAGGTCCTTCCGCTGTGTTAACTGGTAACTGCAAATTTTCTCCGTGTGGATCTTCTCTCTTT
>JZLH01S0093697.1:28278-41136 GCA_001188425.1 Eucidaris tribuloides | reverse complement strand
GATTAATTTTGTATATTTTTTTCTTAAAAAGTGGGGGTATATTTGTACACATCATACCCCTTCCTGAAAAGTGGTGGGATATATCCCCCACTGAATCCCCCTCCTCCCAATTTACGATGTGTACTTTAATTCGGGCAGTTAATTGAGTTCGCTGGTCTCTGTCTGTCAGTATAATACTACTCTATAAAACCAACGTTTTGAATACTTCAAAAGTCGGAGGAACTATACACATTTTCAAATGATCGATTATAACTATTATTACAGTGGAGATTATACTTTTAAAACAAGGCCACATACGCAGGAATTTGGCCGAAGTGTCCAAATTATTGAAGGAAAGTGAAAGCGAGCGAGCGGGAGTTTTGAGGTTTGATTTTAAGCATTTTAAAGGCATTTCAGGAGAAATTCTCACTGTAAAGCAATTTTATCAATGATTAATTATATTTTTTTCTTGAAAAGCGGGGGAATGATTGTACAGGCCACCCTTGCCCTCCTCGAAAAGTGGGGAGGGATATCCCCCATCCCACACCCCGGGATTAACGCCAGTGGTACCCACAACCCATACCTATCCATACCCTACTGAACTACAACCTGACACCCACCTGAACACCTAATTGAGACACCTGTCCTCAACCCTCAAATCCACCAAATTACAACCTAACAACCAGCTACAACTTAACCCCAACACTCACCTAATGTACATCACCTATCCCCTTGTAGGTACTTCCTTAAATTGAGACCCGTATAGCCCAAAACTAAAACCAACACCCATATAGACACCCTTCCTATATACACTCCTCCCAAACTAAAACACAAACTGATCTAACCGTCCCTATCTACATACTCTGCGAATTACCAATACACGCTGCCTTATACCGCAACCCCCCCCCCCCCGGATATTTGTTTTGTTTACATGATTTTTTTTTACAAAATATACAATACAACTGGTGTGATGGCCTAGTCCGGAAGGTCGCTGGTTCGAGCCCCAGCCGGGTCATACCAAAGACTTTTTAAAAATGGTACCTTCTGCTTTCTAGCCAGGTGCTTGGCATTATAGAACAGAGAAGGGTAATGATAACATTTATGGTAAGTAGGGCCCACTGGAAAAAAGTCCATTTGGTTTTGGAGATCTTTTACCAAAAAAACAATCATAGAATTTTATTGAGTGTATAATATATCTCTGAATGTTCTTTTCTGACCTAAAACTCTTTAATTTTGATATATGTCAAATGTTGCAATATCAATATCTTGTATTCATATATTCTCATCTTTCAGAACTTCTGGTATTGCATCAATAATCATTAACAATTCTTTATTTTTCATACATTGCTTATAAAAATATGTTCCATAGACTTTACACGATCTTTATCACAAAAAATGACTTACATTATGTTCCCTTTTCAAATAAACTATATTAATATCGAAAAATCAGTTTGCTTTTAACACAGATAACCATATTGTTAAAATGATAGGGTCTGTCAAATCCCCCTCCATATAATCTTCCCAATTAGCTTTCAAAACTTCCAAATAAAATGGGGGAATTTTCAATTTCATTTTCGGCAGTTTCATAATCACAATGAAAAATGAATCTGCCTCCCGATGATCTGCAAAAAGAGTCAAAATACATTTTCCAACTTGCCGTATGTTGTGTTTGCCATAGAGTAAACGTTTCAACCATCCTCTCCGTTGAGCTTGTTGCTAAATTTATAATTGTTCATTTTCATTCCCCCATTCTTATCTTTGCATTCTAGAAGAACCCAAATGTTCTTTTTTTTCAACTTCTAACAATACCCACTTTGGAACAACCAAAAGAGAATTTAGTTTTAATAGTGAGTACGTCTTCAATAAATGTATTTTACCCATAAGAGACAAGTTTCCATCACCCAAAGAAGTATTTTTTTTTTTATATTTTACTCAATATCTCTTTATAAACTCGCTCTGACGAAAGACCAATTACTATCTTTACGCGAAAGACCAAAGAGATATGATACCATAGAGATAAGTATATCTCTATGTATGATACTAATAGCGCCATCACCGTTGATCAAGTATGCATTCCGTCTCGGGGTTTTTGACACTGAACTAGTTTTTAGTTCAGTGTTGTTTTTTTAAAACAATGAGTCGAGCAATGATTGCCTTCCTTGGGTGCATTTTCAAGATAAAGCCTTATGATACCTTTTCAAAAATGACCCCTTCATCATATTTCAATGATGAGCAGTCAACATAACGTTACGTAAGGGGAGCGCTCCTTTTAAAGCCCGTTTCAAAGACGCCCTTTATATTTAGTTACAAAACGGTCAAAAGTGGGTTTCTATACGCATGATTTTCTCCCCTAAATAAAGTAGGAAATACGAGATAATAATTGTCACTTTATGATTTCTTTTTAGAATTCAGAAACGTAGGGTCTATCAGTAATCGTATCCCCCACCCTATAGGCCTACACGCGGGTGTGTATATGTTCGTGTGCTCCCCGGGTGTGCTCCAGCAGGGAATTCCCCCGAATTCCCTACTGACTTCAGCATAATTATGTCTTGAGATCCCATTAGCAGGGGCGTCGATCCATTTTTCGCATGGGAGGGGGGGGGGGGATTATGCGCGGAATTCGCGCCGAAAAATTGAAAAATGAAAATAGGGTTTGTTTAATATTTTCATTGAAATTGAAAATAGGGTTTGTTTTTTCAAGTTGTCAACATTATTGGGGGGGAGGGGGGGGGGGCGGGGGGAGGGATAAATCGATATGTTTGCCCCCAATATTTTCATTGGGGTGGCGACTGCCCCCTTGCCACCCCAGGATCGACGCCCCTGTCCATAAGTGCACCTATTTTGTTTATTTTGAATGTTTATTATGTTTGTTTGTTCTGAGCTTTTAAGCCACACGGCACGCAGTAAAATAGCTGTAAAAATATATATATAACAGAACTGATTATTATTATTATTATTATTATTATTATTATTATTAGTATTATTGCTTTGTCATCATTTCGGATGACAGGGACTAGAAAAGTGAAATTAATCACTTATAAGTTGTTCATGTAAGTTTAAACATGTTGTACAAGTTTTGAACAATAAATATTTCTACTTACACGTTGTCTGTTTCAGTTTATACACACTAAGTGTCTAAGTGTCTAACAAGTCTTGTTTAAACTTTTAAACAAAATCTGTTCATGTCATGTATGATGAGACAGTTATTATTATATTTTTTACTATTTTTAGGCAAACATAAGTCCTTTATTGTTCTGAAATTGTCGTAATATGCTTTTATTTATGAAAAAATGAATGATTTTTTTTTATTTCGCCAAAAGTGCTTATTCATCTTAATCAAACAAAAATTGTACTTCCCGCGTTTCACGTTCGAACAGTAATTTGATAACTGGAACTTAAAGGTAAATGACATGATTGGGGGTACCTAGTCCTCAACGTGAGCTGAAAGTACTCTAGAATCAAGTAAACTATGCAAGGATTCTCTTGTGAAAATCTTGTAGTCAAACGTTGACTCATTCTAAGATAAACAATGTCAATATCACTCGTAGCACGGAAACCTGCTGTGTGGCTCTCTATGGGGCTTATTTTTATCGTCCCCGGATAAAATTAAGATACTCATAATTATGTTTATGCTTAAAATAAAAAAATAAAATAAAATAAAATACCAGTATGTTCATGCTTGATTCTCCTTATGTAAACAAATTACAGACAAATCCTCCCAGGTGGGAGATCCACTCCTGCTAGTGTATAGTTGGTATATTTCAACTCATTTGGTTCTTGAGGCATTTTCAAGTGTTCCCAATCATGTCACTAACCTTTAAACATGTGTTTTAAGGTTTAAGCAGCAATGTACAAGTTTTGAACAATAAATATTTATACTAATACACGTTGTCTGTTTCAGTTTATAGTTATACACACTTAATAATTGTTTAAACTTTCAAACAAAACCTGTTCATTTCATGTAGATCGGATTGTAAAAAAAAATGAGACAGTCTTTTTCTTTTTTTTTTTTTTTTTTTTTTTTTTTTTAGCAAACGTAAGTCCCTAATGTTCTGAATTGTCGTAATATGCTTTTTTTATGAAAAAATTCGCGCAAAAGTGCTTATTCCACTTATCAAACAAACAAATGGCTTATGTTTGTTATCGTTTCTGATTTGTATTGTTGGTTTTATGCCTTAATGTGGAAAATAAATGAAATTGAAAATTGTAGTTCCGCGTTTCACGTTCGGACAGTTGATACAACTTTGCGGGCCATCTGGAAACATATTAATAATCAGCTGATATTAGGCTATATCGAGGGGGGGGGGGGTAGCTTGCCTTGTAAGGTATAACGGAAGTGTGGCCGCTCTAATCGTGACTTTTTTCGCAAAAAAAGATCCTTAACATGGTATAGGTTTGCGGGGGGGGGAATCTTTAACATGGGTATTGATTTTGAAATTTTACGATTTACAGCTAGATATTTCCGCCTATTGCATCGCTAAAATGCACAAAAATGTCATTTTTCTTAATAAAAAAACCTTAATAATTGGTAGCCGATTTTCGCGCCAATGACCTTTAAAATAGGGGTCGGGTTTTTCGACCTTTAGCAAAGCACACGGTCGGAACCACATTCTGAGGGATCTGACCCCCCCCCCACCCCCGGACCCACAAAGAAGCAAAAGACCATTCTCAAGCAATATTGAACTCGCGAGCATCTCTCACATGGAACAGATCTGACAATGTTTACAAACAAAGCTGATTAGGGCCCGAACACTGTGATGAAAGAACAATAAAACTAACAGGGCGGGAAGATCAAAGCTACAATTGTAGAAGGGAGATTAACGAGAAAAGGGGAGGGAAGACAAAAGGGCATCACTGACGGGCGCAAAGAAAAGCCCAGGGTGAGATCAAAAGGCTGAGTAATCAAATAGCTTCTAGGCTATGTTGTATCGCGCTGACTTTTTTTTAATTGTAGATCCATCTATTCAGAGTAATAAGGCCTAATAGGTCTGTAGTTTGTTGTTGTTATTGTTCATGTTGTTATTGTTTTTGTTATAATGCATTCTCTCTTTGCGGCTTCTCATGGCGGTTGTTGCCCTATCCCGACTACCCTCAATGCCGAATCAACTTCCGTTTTTCGCACAAGCACCGCCCGCGGCCCCGCCTTTGACATTGGAAGAAAATTTTCTCCGCGCAATTCTTACGTGATGACAAGTCGACAGTCAAACAACAAAGGCAAGGCAATTTAACCCATGACGAGCCGTCCAGCCTGGCATGTCACTACGAAATTCGTGGAATGTCAAAGGTCACGAAAGTGTGTGTGACTCAATCGCTCTGTGTGTTTTCTGTGTTACTTCGCTTCGGCGTAACGCGTTGAAAAGATGTCCAAACTAAACTGATACTGCAGTTTCATTTGATTTACTCGGCATTTAAACTTTGTAAGGACGTGTTCCACGAAGTCCATGGTTCGACGGGCCAGCAAGGCACCCACGATTTGTTGATTATTTGGTCGTTTGTGACTCGAATCCAACAGGGGCTTTGGAATTTAGATCAACTTGCAGGTAGAGGGCCAGGCAAAAGCAATAGGGCAAACAGCGGCAGGCACAACACCCATGCTGCGCTGCGCTGCAGCAGTTGGTTATGACTGTTTTGTAAGCCGATGCACGCATGGCAGCTGATTACGCCTTACGTAGTGTGTGTGGTGCTGCGTTACTCATCCGGCCTTCTCATTGCGATGTATGATGATTGTAAAAGTGACCGCCGTTCGTCGTACAAAATTAATGTGTTTGTGAAATGATATGGTCCAGTTAGCACAGAAAAATGTGTTTTCCATTTAATGTAGTACCTGTTCAATGTTGAATCATTGGAATAAATTTTAGCTGTGAAGACTTGAGAGAATGTTTGTGCCATGTCTTGTGATGTAAACTGTGTGAGATGAAAGTGTTTTTGTAAGAGAATGTTAGAATAGAAAAGACAGAATGTTCAGTCACAACTCAGCTGGTTGAGGGGCCACTTAGCAGTGTACAAATAAGATTCTAAATTGTTCTGATTTCTGTAAAATTACAAAGTCAAAAACATTTTGTGTTGTGGCTAACTTTCCCCTCAAAACAAAAGAAAACAAATTGAAGTCAAAACACAAAATTATTCACACCAACATGCGTAGGGACAGTCATTTTCCGCGATAAGGGAAAACGGACAGAATTTCCGGAAATGCAGCACTCGAAACGGAAAATGAGTTTTTCAAATGGAAAATCATGGAAAACGCTCTTTTTTCTCCAAATTTTTAATTTTTGAAAAGGAAAAAAACACGAAAAACTCGGAAGCAAAAATTAGAAAAGTGACACAAAAAAACAGCGAGAAATATTGTTTCAGTTTTTATGTAAACGGAATTGTCATTTTTTTCTTCAGTGTATACAAAGTCTAGAAATGGTAAAGATGGAATTTCCATTTTTCAGACAAGTTAAAAGGAAATTCCAGATTTTTTGGAAAACGGAAAAGGCCTTTTCTTGAAAAGGAAAATCACTGTCCTACTTCAGCCAAGGCTATTCATACATTTCTAACTTGGTCATGAAACCAAAAATTCACCCCACTGACACTGGTTCAGCTGAGACTAAGAGATAATAGAATAAAAAATGAAAGAGGTAGAACATTTTCACTAGCTTGTTTAAAACGCAAATCTAAGACTGAACGTTAGGCACCAAGAAACACTCAAGAAAACTATGTTTTATAAGTCTATAGAATCTAAATAACATGAGCATTTACAGAAGTGTGCATACAGCAACACTGCATAGAATTTGACCTGACCTTGTGACATGACAGTGCATGACAAATGTACTTCAGTACACCAGCCAGACACTGGAGTAGCCTACATGTCCTACATCGTCGGGTCATTTGAAAAGGGGTTCCGTAGTCACTTACAATACATGCTTGGGCATTCGCCCTTTAAGCGATTGAGGCAATGCACACGAAGATGTAAGCAGTTTTGTAAAGGCTCAGACGCATAGTGGACCTTCATCAAATGTTATTTTCTCTGATAGACTCTGAAGACAGTGATACTTAAATTATGAAGTACTGAAATTCCTGTTGCTATATGTGACTTGTTCGATGTTCACATGTCGCCTTCCAAATTGAACCAAAATTGTGATAGGAGGAATCGGCTTTGTTTTGGGGGTTTGTCAGTACAGTTTCGCCTCAGTTTATACGGCCATCGGTTAACCGGCTCTCTCATTATCGCGGACATATGACTTATCAGTCATTGCCTGTAATTGATACACCTTTATCAGAAGTGTGCACATAAACCTGCTGGGTACTGGGGAAAAAGTAAATACAGTACACGTGTGTAGTCCTGTTGGCAATTTGCACATGGTGTGTGGGTTGTAATACTATAACTCGGACATGTGTTAGCTCCCCCCTATACTGTGTTTTGTACATTATCTCTCTTATCCGGCCAAATATCCTTATCGGATGACTGCTGGTACAACATCGCGCGGGTTAATCGAGGGCGAACTGTAATATCATCAGCAATTCAGCATTAGCCAACAATACAATCATGCATCATGCCTCACTCATCACTATCATCTTCCTCATTCTTTTATCATCTTATAACCTTATCACCCCCAATATATTGGGGAAGGTTCTGAAGAATTACTGATATATCTCCTCTACTGGTGTCTGTATGAATCAGGGACCCTGGTATAATACATGTAAGCTTTGATTTTTTTTTCTATTGCTAGTTGGCTACATGCACTAGGAGCAATCTCTCTCTACCTCCCTCTTTTAACAAACGCTGTACTAGATTACTGTACATGTACATTAGCTTTCAACTTCGCTATTTACTCAACCTGACCTCTTCTTGTTTTATATGAATCAAATAAAATGCAAAATTTGTATTTTAATGTGTGTAGTGGTTGGCAAACATAATTACAGACACACGATCTCGAATCATACTAGTATGAAGTTAAAATTCCTGGTGTCAATTTCACCTGGTACTGTGTATCTTCTTACAAGTATGCACAGAACGAGCGAGTGTAATGTTCAATTGTTGATTGTACCATGTACATGTAGTCATACACATTTGTAGCTGTATGTGGACTCCGGAGCAGCAGAGACAGTACATAATGTGCAGGCTTGTAGGTTAAAAAATTGTGTTCATGAAGTATTAACTAGACCTGATACATGTAGGTAGTGACGTCAGGCTTAATTAAAGCAAGCAGCTGACTGTGTATTTTTCCAGACACGTTCTGATGATACTGTGAATGGCTAACTTGCCGACTACATGTAGGTACGCCTATGGCTTGTCATCTGTGCACAGCGATTACTGGAAATAATTTGTACATGAAGCTTTGATTTTGTACCATTTGAAAAAGCAATAAAAAAAAGATTGCCAAGGCTTTGTCCAACTATTATTTTGGGTGTTTGTTGTTTCATTCTTATGCATTGTGTCTGAATTCTAACTCCGACATTTCCTAAAACTCCTGGCATATGATTTTTATGGTCAAAAGTTCATAAGCCCCAGCGTAACAGACCAATTTGGCGCAACTAAAGCTCTTGTCAATTGTGGTAACTCTGTTCACCACGTACCAAAGTAGTGTTACCACAGTGTACACTAATTTGATTCGTTGATGTGCGCATAAACTGTAGCACATTGGCTGAGATTGATTCAGTTCAAGTTAAAAATAAAATCTGTGAGCTCACCATGGTACTATGTTCTGCAGGCCTACATGTAAATTGTTAGTGTGAAGATACTGGAAGTTGATTGGCAAGTTCTTGAGAACAATGTGGCAGGGTATAAGGTTTTTTTTTTTTTTTTTTTTTTTTTTGAGCCTGCAGTCCTACACATGATGAAAAGTACAAACATGTTTCAGGATAACACACTGTACATAAGATACAAGTTACATTCCTTTTGTGAAGTAACCAATTAGGGGAAAAAATACACTGGGCTCGGAGCAATTCCGTCCCTGAAATTGGCCAAAAGAGCCCCCGTAAATAGGCTTCCATAGCACAAAAAAATATCTGGAAGAAGCAGAAACGGGGGAAAAAAGAAGTATTTTATTGTCTGGTACCAATATTTTGCCCCTTTTTTTTCCCTTTTCAAAAGGAAGCAAGTACATGTATGTCATCATATGTGTCATTTATATTCGCATAATGGCAATTTCATCATGGCATTTTTGCTTGAGTGCCAGTTAACATACATGTAGAAATATATTTACATCCTCCAATTTTTGCCTGAAGTAACAGCATGGCTTTGGACGTTTAAACACACAAATAACTCAAATATGTACTGATATTTAGCTTGCTTCCCTTTGGCAAAGTAACCTGGCAGTATAAATTGGTGTCATCAAGCATTTGAAGATTCCTACTTCTTTGGTTACATGAATTTACTAGTTACTTGTAGCTCATGAAGAATGTGTAACTACTGTAAATCAAATGGTTAACATTTTAAGCAACACCACTAAGTTTTTTTTAATGAGGGGCAGTGTAACAAGAAATATACATGTAGGCCTATCACCACCAACTTCTTAAGTTTTTTGTTGATAAAGTTGTTCTATTTTTTGTTGTTTTGGCATGAAACGTCCATGTAACAGGTACATGTTTACTACACTGTCCACTGTGTGAAAACGAAAAGTAGGCACTATGCCCCACCAACAATGCCGCATCAGGTTTTAACGCTCTTGTAAGAAGTGATCTTGTTGGCTGCAGCACTCCCCCATTGATTATATTTTTAATGCACTTCCTATCTGGAAATCGCTTGGTTTCTATAGTCCTTTTCCTTTTGGGCAAGTGCAATACATCTGTTGTTTCGCTGAATATGAGTGCATTTTAGAGGGAAAACTAGACTGATTTCGCCTTGCTACACCAATCAGTAGTGGCTTGACATGGTACATGTTTTCTGTTGGATAGTGAATGCCATCCTAAGAAACTAGTGGGGGTCCGGAAGTCGGCAACCCGATTCGGTTTGAACAGGAAAAAGATCAAAGTCAGGTCCCCGGTTGCGCTTGATCCGGAAACTCGGCAGAAATAAACAAAAAGGGGAAAATGCATTCTCCAAGGGACGGATATCCTACCCTGATAGTATCACGAGTCCGTCAACTTAATTCATGGAGCGACAAACATGTAAAGCTATTTGATAAAACAGATTAGAAAGTCATTAGCATAACATAAAGAGAAATCCGGCCCTATAATAAGTTAACAATCAATTGTGAGGGTTTATGCTGTTTGCCACTATAGCCTACTCATGTTGCCGCTAGCATGGACATGCCACTTCAGAAATCTAAAACAACACCGCCCGTCCTTGTTTTAATTGATTACAGTATAGCCAGTCGGCAACGCAGCCAGGCTATCAATTACAAAGTCAGGGTGTTATCGATATCATGAGACACTGGTGTTTTGTTTATTATCTCACAAGATCATGGCAACAGCTGCGTTTGAAAGTCGTGTCTGATTGCTATGTTATGAATGAATGTAATGCACTTAGCGTGACCGAGTGCACCATTAGTACCGACACAAAGGGAAGCCTGAGTTCAAGAAAGTTCAAACGAGGTCAGCAACTGTGATCTTTCGGCCCGGACTCAGAGTTTGTGTACCAAAAATAATCGGCCATAATCACCCAAACAATGCAACACGTCCCAGAGTTCTTGCTAGGCTGTGTCGATTGACTTTGGCTAGATCTACGATTTTTTTTTCAACAGAGAGGATCCGAGGTGAAAAGAGGTGAATGAGTCCAGAGAAGTTATTTTGATTTGGGTTGTTTCATCTCTAAATTGGGGTGGGAGGGGTAGGGGTAGGGAGTGCTTCCCTTTTCTTTGCCTCTACTGTATAGCGCGAGTTTTCCGTCTATCACCGTATTTGTGAAAACAAGACACGCCCATCCTCCTTTCCATATAATTTAATAAATGTTCAATTCAAATTAAATTGCTTTTATATTCGTTTTGTTTTGTTTTGTTTTAAATTTAATTAACATGTAATATACATCTTGATTTTGTTATATCTTTTTGTTGTATTCTATTTCTACATTCCATAATGTTGATATATAAAGTGACTTGTCAGTGGCATGTGGTGGTTACCGAATGTACAACATTTTTTCACGTCAACGATATTTTCTTTCAGGAATGGAAAATATACAAAATACTGGCATGACAAGTCATGTTTATAATTACAATTACGTGGAGGTAAAGGATAATCTGCACACGACCTTGAGTATTAAAATGAAAGGCCAGGAGGGGAACCGGGTGCCTGTAAGTGACTACGACCTTGACTTAAGGTGTAGTTTTGTTTTTGTTTAATGCTATGAGGCTGTTGGTTGTAAATTAATTATCTGTCAGAATGTCCAGAAATGTAACACAAACACTCAGACAGCCTAGAAAGAAACAAACTTGTATAGTAGTAGTAGTGGGAACTAGTAGTAGTGGTAGTGGTGGTGGTACAGTAGTAGTAGTAAGTAGTAGTAATAGTAGAGTAGTTGAAGTAGTAGTGTGAATAGTAAAGAAGTGTAGTAGTGTTAGTGGAAATAGTAATAGTGGTAGTGTGGTGGTATAGTAGTAGCAGTAGAAGTAGTAGAAGTAGAAGTGTGGTAGCTAGTAGATGTAGTCCTGGTAGTAGTAGTAGTAGTACTATTGGTAGAAGTAGCAGTAGGCAGAGGCAGATTGGTACACTGGCAGAGTATAGTTTAGGTGTTAGTAATTAACAGTAGAAGATAAAGTATGTAGTAGGCAGTACTAGTAAAAGGCAGTGAAGAATGATTATTTGTAGTAAAAGTAGTAGTAGTAGTAGTAAGTAGTAAGTGTGGTGGTAGTAGAAGTAGCAGTAGCAGAGGGCCAGATTGGTACACTGGCAAAAGTAAGTTTAGTGTTAGTAACAGTAGAGGAAAAGAAGTTGTAGAGTAGTAGTAAAATTAGTAGTAATAGTAGTTAGTAGTAGTAAGTAGTATGTAAGTAGTAAAAGTGTAGTAGTAGTAGTAGTAAAGGTAGGAGGAGGAGGGAGGCCAAGCAGTAAGGAGCTATGCAAGAGCTAGAAGTATTGTAATATTGGTTACTGCTCCAGTCATACCAGAATTTCCGTCATTTGTCAAGAGTTACTTTCGCTAATCAAGACTGTTTTGTAAACCCTGCTCTTAATTCCTCACAAAGTGGGATGGAACCCAGACGTTTTATTGCTTTACAACAACGAGCTTAATCAATACCAGGCGAGATCACAGTAAAATGAGTTATTTGGGCCAACACACAGGCTGGCGCACCATCTACCTTCCGCTACAAACTCTGTGTACAGCAGGAATGCACAGCCAGTCATATCCAATAGTTTCAAGTCAATGTAAGGCCACCCTCACAATCTCATCCATCCAATCACTACACCAGACAGATCACCACCTTCAGTAACACATCCTTACCCTGTACGGAATTCTACCACATGTTTGACAGCCTTTGATGTGCCGCCCAGCTGGCGAGTGACAATTTACATTCCCCCGCCAATGCCTGGATTCCAAGAAACAATGTAATAACCCATCCGTGGAAAGAGGCGTTTGGTTACCTCCCATGGTGTCAGGGTAGGCTGTGAGGATATTTATAGGCATAGTGCATACAGCTCCATGTTCAGAGTTTATAAATAAAAGTTCAGTTTGACACAAGTGCATGTGTGTGTGTGTGTGTGGTGTAGCATGTAAAGTGTGTGTATGTATGTGTGTACATGTAATGTGTGTGTGTTTGAACTGTTTGTGTGTACATGTAAGTTTGTGTGTAAGCCTAGTGCATGTGTGTCCGGGGAGAAATATTTACAATACAAATTCATGAGAGCCATTTTTTAACTTGCACAGTCATTTTGTCATAAAAAACAAAAATAAAAGTAGGTCTACTGTTTGTTGTGTTTTCAACTTTTAAATGCACCATCCGTCTACTTCTTTTACCATAG
>JZLH01S0093697.1:5270-19388 GCA_001188425.1 Eucidaris tribuloides | reverse complement strand
CCTTTATTTATGAAAAAATTAATGTTTTTTTTTTTATGTCGCCAAAAGTGCTTATTCATCTTAATCAAACAAAAATTGTACTTCCCGCGTTTCACGTTCGGACAGTAATTAGATAACTGACATGTACCTAGTCCTCAACGTGAGCTGAAAGTACTCTAGAATCAAGTAAACTATGCAAGGATTATCCCGTGAAAATCTTGTAGTCAAACGTTGACTCATTCTAAAATAAACAATGTCAATATCACTCGTAGCACGGAAACCTGCTGTGTGACTCTCTATGGGGCTTATTTTTATCGTCCCCGGATAAAACTAAGATACATGTACTTCTATGTTTATGCTTGATTCTCCTTAAGTAAACAAATTACAGACAAATCCTCCCAGGTGGGAGATCCACTCCTGCTAGTGAGTTGGTATATATTTCAACCCCGGATTTCAACTCACTTGGTTCTTGAGGCATTTTCAAGTGTTCCCAATCATGTCACTAACCTTTAAAATACAGCAGGGCTCCATGTGGGAAATACGGGGGGGGGGTACTTGCCTAGTAAGGTGAACGGGAGTGTACCGCTCTAATAGGTGACTTCTTCGCAAATGGTTTCTGGGGGAAAACCCTTAAACATGGGTAATGATTTTGAAATTTTACGATTTACACTAGATTATTCCATCGCTAAAATGCACAAAAATTCCATTTTTCTTATAGCCTTCGGTATACCATTTTCCGCCAAAATGACTCTTTAAAAAAGGGTCGGGTTTTTTCGACTCAAGTTCAGCAGCACACCCCCGTCGGAGCCAAATCTGACGGATCTGACCTCCCCCCTCGGGACCACAAGACCAAAAGACCATTCTCAAGCAAAGAACTCCGGAGCATCTCTCACTTGGAATAAGATCTGACAATGTTTACAAGCAAAAGCTAGATTGGGCCCGAAACTGGGATATGATTGAAGATGTAAAGGAACAATAAAACAAAACAGGGCGGGAAGATCAAAGATTATTGGTAGAAAAGGGAGATTACGAGAAGAGGAGAGAGGAAGACAAAAGCAACTGACCCAAAGAAAAGCAGGGTGGAGATCAAAGGCTGAGTTTGATATAATTCAAATAGGTCTAGGCTATGTTTGTATCCCTGACTTTTTTAAATTTTTATTGTTGATCCTCTATTCAAAGCAGGATAGGCCTAGTATAGGACTGTAGTTGTTGTTGTTATTGTTCATGTTGTTATTGTTTTTGTTATAATGCATTCTTCTCTTTCGCCTTCTCATGGCGGTGTTGTCGGGGTGTTGCCCTTTCCCGACTACCTCAATGCCCGAATCAAACTTCCGTTTTTCTTACACCACCGCCGCGCCCCTTTGAAATTGGAAGAACAATTTCTCCCGGCAATTTCTACGTAATGGCAAGTCGACAGTCAAACAACAAAGGCAAAGGCAATTAACCCATGACGAGCCGTCCAGCCTGCATTATGCTCACTACGAAATTCCTGGAATGTCAAAGGTCACGAAATGTGTGACTCAATCGCTCTGTGTGTTTCTGTTGTTACTTCTGCTTCGGCGTAACGCGTGAAAAGATGTCCAAACTAAACGGATACTCAGTTTCATTTGATTTACTCGCATTTACTTTGTAAGGACGTGTATCCACGGAAGTTGCCATGGGTTCGACGGGCCAGCAAGGCACCCGATTTGTTGATTATTTTGTCGTTTGTGGACTCGATCCAACAGGGGCTTTGGAATTAGATCAACTTGCAGGTAAGCCAGGCAAAAGCATAGGGCAACAGCGCAGGCACAACACCCATCTGCGCTGCGCTGCACAGTTGTGTTATGACTGTTTTGTAAGGCCGCTGCACGCATGCAGCTGATTACGCCTTACGGTAGTGTGTGTGGTGCTGCGTTACTCATCCGGCCTTCTCATTGCGATGTATGATGATTGATAAAGTGACCCGTTCGTCGTACAAAATTAATGTGTTTGTGAAATGATATGGTCAGTTACACAGAAAACAATGTGTTTTCCATTAAATGTAGTACCTGTTCAGTGTTTGAATCATTGCCAAGGCATTGGGAATAAATTTTAGTTTACTGTGAAGACTCGAGAGAATGTTTTTGTTTGTCTTGTGATGATGATGTAAACTGTGTGAGATGAAAGTGTGTTTTTGCAAGAGAATTTAGAAAAGACAGAATTTCAGTACAACCTCGGCTGGTTGAGCCACTTACAGTGTAGCAAAATAAGATTCTAATTTGTTCTGATTTCTGTAATTACAAAGTCAAAAACATTTTGTGTTGTGCTAACTTTCCCCCTCAAATTAAAAACAAAAAGAAACAAAATTGCAAGTCAAAACACAAAATTATTCCACACACACCATGCGTAGGGACAGTGATTTTCCGCGATAAGGGAAAACGGACGGAATTTCCAAAAATCACAACTTGAAACGGAAAATCATGGAAAACCTCTTTTTTCTCCAAATTTTTAATTTTTGAAAGGAAAAAAACATGAAACTCAGAACAAAAATTAGAAAAAGTTGACACAAAAACAGCGAGAAATATTTGTTTCAAGTTTTATGTAAACCGAATTGTCATTTTTCTTCATGTATTCAAAGTCTAGATGGTACTAAAACGCAATTTCCATTTTTCAGACAAGTTAAAAAGGAATTCCAGATTTTTTGGAAACGGAAAAGGCCTTTTCTTGAAACGGAAAATCACTGTCCCTACTTCAGCCAAGCTATTCATAAATTTCTAACTTGGTCATAGAACCAAAATTCACCCACTGACACTGGTTCAGCTGAGACTAAGAGATAAGAAGAGAAATAAAAGAGGTAGAACATTTTACACTCAGCTTGTTTAAAACGCAAATCTAAGACTGAGCCTTAGGCACCCAAAGAAACACTCAAGAAAACTATGTTTTATAAGTCTATCTAAATAACATCAACATTTACAGAAAGTGTGCATACAGCAACATTGCATAGCATTGAACTTGTCCTTGTGACATGACAGTGCATGACAATGTACTTTCATACACCACCAGACACTGGAGTAGCCTACATGTACCTACATCGTCGGCTCATTTGAAAAAGAGGTTCCGTAGTCATTACATGGGCATTATCCCCTTTATGCAATTGGGCCCATGCACACGAGATGTAGCAGTTTTGTAGGGCTCAGGGGCGGTATTCTCAAAAGGTCTTAAATTTCCAGATTCTGGCTTAAATACTATCTTAACTTCGCGCACCCGACTTAAGTGGTATTCTCAAAAGTCTTAACTTTGAGCACCCCTCTTAATTTACCTCTTAAGTCTAAGACACCTGTTTAAGAGACTTAAGTGAGATAAGAGTCATAAACATGGCAGTTTTAACGATTGAAATGGCGGTCGGGAATACTGGAATTGTTTGTCAAGCAAAACTTCTAAATGAATTCAACGACGAGGAACTAATTGAATGATAACAGTTCGAAAGAGCCCATATTTTTTTGCATAACCGAAGACATGTTACCAGCAGTAACTAGCTGCTGCATCGGTCACAAAAGTGTATGCGCATTCAAGCCTGCGAGACGCGCGCGTAACTCTGTGGACTGTGTGCGCATTGATAGCGCTCGTACGCGTAACACAAAAAAATGCGCGTTCGATGTGTGAATTACGCGCCAACTTCATAGCGGGGTGCTTAGTTCTTTTGAGAATACCAATCTAAGCACCCCGCTCAAGGTAGCAGGGTACTTAGATAGATTTTTCATATTTCAGTACCCGACTTAAGAATTTTCGAGAATACCGCCCCAGACGCATAGTGGACTTCATCAAATTTTATTTTCTCTGATAGACTCTGAAACAGTGACGTATGGAAGTACTTAAGTGATAGGCTAACATTGTGGAGCTTCAATTTAAAAAATTGTCAAACTTTGATATCTGAACTACATGTACAGTATAGTAGTGTTCATATGGACAAATAAACACCCTAGAATACAAAAGTTTGGAAAGTTACACTGCCAATGGCAAGTTACGGTATGCATGAATAAACAATTAAAACTCAGGCCGAGTTTAAATAGCGTAGGAGTACACACAGTAAGTCTATGGGAGAAAATGGGCAGGTGAATCCGATCAACTTACGATTTTCACTTTTTTAAAGCACTAAATAATCATTTTGAAATACAATTTTTTCACGGCATCATGTTTAGACCTTATCAAAGACAGTGGTAGCATGGGGAATCATGTAGCTCAGATTTTTTAACTGTGGTAAATGTTAGCCAACACCTTTAAATTACGAGTACTGAATTCTGTGCTATATGTGTACTTGTTCGATGTTCACATGTCCTTCCAAATTGAACCAAAATTGTGATAGGAGGATTGGCTTTGTTTTGGGGGTTTGTCAGTAATATCATCAGCAATTCAGCATTAGCAACATTATCATCATCATCCTTATCATCACTATCATCGTCCTCATTCTTTTTATCACCTTATTAACCTTATCACCCCCGATAATATTGGGGAAGGTTCTGAAAATTACTGATATACATGTATCTCCTCTACTGGTGTCTGTATAATCAGGGACCCTGGTATAATACCATGTAACTTTGATTTTTTTTCTATTGCTAGTTGACTACCAAACTACATGTACATGCACATAGGAGCAATCTCTCTCTACCTCCCTCTTTTAACAAACCTGTACTACTACTACATTTACATGTGCATTAGCTTTCAACTTCTTTTAACTCTGACCTCTTCTTGTTTTATAATGAATCAATAAAATGCAAAATTTGTATTTTAAATGTGTGTGGTGGTTTGGCAAACATATTGACAGACACACGATCTCGAATCATACCAGTATGAAGTTAAAATTCCTGGTGTCAAAACTGTCAATTTCACCTGGTAGTACTGTATCTTCTTACAAGTATGCACATGAACGAGCAGTGTATGTTCAATTGTTGATTGTACATGTACATACTGTACATACACACTTGTACTGTATGTGGACTCTGGAGCAGCAGAGGACAGTTGTACATACATGTACATGTACAGGCTTGTAGGTTAAAAAAATTGTGTTCATGAAGTTATCAACTAGACCCTGGATACATGTAGGTAGTGACGTCAGGCTTAATTAAAGCAACAGCTGACTCGTGTATTTTTCCGGTCACGTCTTATGAGTACCTTGTGAATGGGCGACTTGCCTACTATGTGTAGGTACGACTGTGCTTGTCATCTGTGCACAGTCATTACTAAACTTATTTGTACATGAACCTTTGATTTTGTACCATTTGAAAAGCAATAAAATAGAATCAAGGCTTGTCCAACTATTATTTTGGGTGTTTGTTGTTTCATTCTTATGCATTGTGTCTAGAATCTACATGTAACTCAGCATTTATACTCCTGCATGTAGATTTTACAGTCAAAAGTTCATTGGTTTCCAAGCGTAACAGACCATTTTGTGCCAAACTAAAGCTCTTGTGCAATTGTGGTAACTCTGTTCACACGTACCAAATTAGTGTTACCACAGTCAGTGTACACTAATTTGATATCGTTGATTGCCCATACACTGTAGCACATTGGCTGAGATTGATTCAGTTCAGTTAAAAATAAAATCTGGTAAGCTCACCATGGTACGTGTACAGTATCTGCAGGCCTACATGTAAATTTGTTAGTGTGAAGATACTGGAAGTTGATTACAAGTTCTTGAACTACATGTGTAGGGTATAAGCCTACTGTCCTACATGTACACATGATGAAAAGTACAAACTGTTCAAGATACACATACTGTACATAAGATACAAGTACATTCATTTTGTGAAGTACCAATTAGGGGAAAAAATACACGGGGGCTCGGATCAATTTCGTCCCTGAAATGGCCAAAAGAGCCCCCATAAATTAGGCTTCAATACAAAAGAATATCTGGAAAGAACAGAAACAGGAAAAGAAGATTTTAATTTTTTCCCTGGTACTAATATTCTGCCCTTCTTTTTCAAAAGGAAGCAAGTATGTCCGTCATATGTGTCATTTATATTGGCATCAATGCAATTTCATGGCATTTTTGCTTGAGTACAGTAACATAGAAACATGATTTCTCCTCCAAATTTTGCCTGAAAGTACAGCATGCTTTGGACATTTAAAAACACACAAATAACTCAAATATGACTAATTTTTTACTTGCTTCCTTTTGCCAAAGAAGACCTGGCTGGCAGTATATTGGTGTCATCAGCAATTTGAAGATTCTACATGTACTTCTTTTGTTACATGAATTTACTAGTTACTTGTACTCATGAAGAATGTATAATTACTGTAAATCAAATGGTTAACATTTTAAAGATGTCCACTATATAACACTGTGGAAGACCCGTTAAAAAAAATTGTCGAACTTTGCTATCTGACATATCTGACAGTGTTTGAATGGACAAATGAACACCCTAGAACACAAAAGTTTGGATAGTTATGCTGTCACTAGTACAATATGTGCAGATACAAATTGGCACATTTTTTAAATTTTATATCCATCGATAGGAAATTCTGCAACACAGCAGTCTATGGAGAAAAGCTGGAATGGTGTCTCAATGGTTTTCACTTTTTTAAAGCAATAATGATTGTATCACACTGTAATTTTTTCAGGGCTTCATTTTTAGACCATATTAAAGACACTAGTAGCATGGGGAATCATGTAGCTCAGATTTTTTTAAACTGGAAACATTGTTATACAATGCCTTTAACAACACCACTAAGTTTTTTTTTAATGAACAGTGTAACAGAAATATACATGTAGGCCTACACCACCAACTTCTTAAGTTATTTTTGGTTGATAAAGTTGTTCTATTTGTTGTTTGTGGCATGAAAACAGTCCAGTACAGGTACATGTTTACTACACTGTCACTGTGTGAAAACAAAAAGTAGCACTATGCCCCACCAACAATGCCCATCAGGTTTTTAACCTCTTGTAAGAAGTGATCTTTGTTGCTGCACACTCCCCCCAATTGATTTATATTTTTAATGCACTTCCTCCTGGAAATCCTTGGTTTTATAGTCCTTTTCCTTTTGGCAAGTGCAATACATATGTTGTTTCCGAATATCAGTGCATTTTAGAGGGAAACTAGACTGATTTCGCCTTGCTACACCATCAGTAGTGGCCTTGACATGGGTACAAGTTTTCTGTTGGAATGGAATGCACCAGAAACTGTATGTAGTATATGTGTGGAGTTCATTTCCTTATAAATATAGGCCTACTGGTACTAACAGTAGCACATGACCTCAAGGTTGTAAACAGATAGGCCTACTGCAGATAATGGTGAGATATTATGTCACTGCATCACATAAGATCTAGCTCAATGTCCTGTATAAAGAATGAAAAATCAGGTCACATACAACACCACCATAAGGCCAAAAAAAAAAATTGTTGTATTGGCGTAACCCGCCCGACCCTAAAAAAAACCCGACCCTGCACTTTTCAAAAAAAAAAAGTTTTTACCGAGAGATGGCGCACTACGGGTTTGCGAATATCAAAAACAACAACAGCACGCGAGCGCGGGTACGGTACGGTACGAGAGTTCAGTGTAGACGGGCACTTGAACTCTAACCTACCGTAGTGTCTTAGATGTTCAGTGGTGTAAAACGGTCGAGCTAGCCCGGCGCAGCCGCCGCGCGCGAGTGTCGGAAAATGCCAATAGATGCCGGGCGAAGTATATAGTGTTTCGCAAGTCAGGAGACAAAGATATGTTTGATATTGTTCGCAAGATTGACTTGTCGAATTTCCCTTGGTGAATTTGGCCCAAGAATTCGTTCGTTTGTCTTCCTGACCGCGTTACGTCGTTAGGCAGATGAAAGTTCGGGGCGGCTGGCACTTGTGAAAATATGCAGCTTGATTGAGCGCATATTTTAAAAATGTCCAATGAACGGATCTCCAAATTAAAATCACCCATGTCAAAAACCAACAACCACCTCGCCGAATTTACGTGCCAATGGACAACCCTATGAACTATGAACCTCCCCCCCCTTCCTTCATAAATTCCATTGGGCAAAATCTTCGGTGGATAGACAGTTGGAAACGGGAAACGCAATGCGGTCTCACATTGGTTCCAAAGTGGGGCCAGGGTGTTTTTCCATTATCAAATAAAATATAATCTCTCCTTTAATATTTTGGTATTTTAAAACGGTGATAATAAAACTTTTGGATGAACAGACCCTCTCTATCGAATGAGGTTTGTTACAATATAAGTTTACATGTAAAAATACACGGTAGCAAAAAAAAAAAAAAAAAAAAAAAATCCGCGCGCCCGACCCTATTGAAACTTCCAATGTTACGCACAATCAGACGATTTTTTTTTTTGGGCCTGAATGCAAGTCTGGTACAGACTACACCATGGTCCCTCTACATTTAATCTGGCATAGGAAGAAAAAACAGGGCAGTTGCAGAACAATTTGTTTGTTGTAGTAATTTATTCTAAAGGATTCAGGAGAAACCCATTCAATGGAGTGACTGTTAATACTGTACATTTGAAGCTAAGTTTTACTACATTTAATGCTTAACAGAAGTCAAATTGATATCCCATTAATGTTTTCACTTTATACAGGAACCACAGTATCAATTGACCCTGTACAGTCACAGTGCTCTGTATAACAGCACTCATGTAGCAATTGTCAGATAAATGCTGAGAGACATAAGTACGCGCTACTACACGTATGATTCTGGTAGGGCTTGGGTGCAAAGAATTTTGTCAGCCCACTCCTCTGATGATGCAGTTTTACACACTTCTTGCCACCCCTAATAAACAACAGAAAGAAAAAACAAGAAATATAAATAAACAAGAGCCAAAAACCCAAAACAAAACACAGCAAAATGTTGTTAATTTTAAGATGTGGATAGGGTATGCCCCTAATTTGTAGCACACACAGTCAACACACACATCACACACACACACCACACACACATGCCTCTCTGTTTCAGTGTGTTTACAACTTTAAATTTCTTGTGTGAGACTTATGTAACCCTAATCATTACCTCGGTGCAAAACTAACTGACAAACCTCCGATTCGTCCATCTTGATGAAAGGCCACCCGAGCAATGCCAGATTCATTCGTAACTTCCTCAAGGAATTCCCTTCGTTAAACAGACAGGAAACGTGATTGGCCCCTTCAAAACGACAGGAGTGACGGCAAAGTAAAAATTGAGGAAATGGACTCATTTTAAAGTCCAGATTAGATTCCTTCAATAATTATAATATTACTGTACACGTGTATGTCTTTCTGGTATTAAAGAGAATACATCAGATAACTTGGTTGATTACTTGCAGTAACACAACATTTTTTACATCAACGCGTTCAAACCTTCTGTGAACAGATGTATTCTAAAAATGTCACTACAGTACAGGAGAGAGTAGTTGAATAACAACAGAACACGCTTCGTTTGGACATATCTGTTACATCAAATCCCCAACTACTGACAAAGTACTAAACAGAAATCAATACGTGGGACTAAGGTAATTGTTGTAATATACACACTGCAGGCAACGGAGCTTACTCCGACGGTATTCAAACGTGCCAATTTAACTCAGCTTTTTATTGCATATGAAGTGAATTAGTCCCACATTAAAATGCAAAATGTAATTTACTCTCACACTGGAACATGAATGTGAAATTTTGATGAAAGACTTTTCAGCATCAACCGGTACTGTGTAGTCTCTTTAAAAGACACTTATATACAATGTGGAAGCCCCATTTAATTAGAAATGTCAAACTTTGCTAATCCAACATAATGTATCTGACAGTGTTTGAAATTGAATGGCCACAAACAACCTCTACAAAATGAAATTCCAGAGAACAGGTTATTTTTATATGCTGTCCCACTTGTAAAATATACATATACAATGGAAATTGAATTTTTCTAGACTGAGAAAATTCGGGCAACACAGCAACTGACAACAGTCTGTGGGAAAAAAGGGAATGGTCTCGTAAAGATTTTACTATTGTAAAACACTAATGATCATTTAAACTGTATATTTTTTGTCGGGCTCATTTCTCAGAACTTATGAAGACACTGTAGCATAGGGAATCACATAGCTCCACATTTTTAAATGGAAATATTGTTCTACGATGACCTTTAAAGTGTCCAATCATACATGACTTTGTGATACCCAAGTGTGTTCAAGTTCCTTGATGCACGTATCACTTACTGTATCGTGGTAGCATACATACAGTATACCATGTACACCGTACAAGTGAATGCACACATCACGTTTTCCCCTCGTGTTGAACATTCATGTCTACTGACAGATACTAGTGGCATGATGGCACACGAAATAGCACTACCTCAATTCACATTAAAAACAGTTTGTGATCATTGTTTTTGTTACATTTTTGCATCCTTTCCACTAGAATTGCCTTTGTTTATTTCATACGTGTGGGCGGTGGGGTGAGCGTTAGGAAAAAAAATATGGTTTATTGTACTAATTGAGTGTAAAATTGTACGTACGTGGCCGCTATAACATGTTACAACTGTTACAATGTATCTGGGAAAGTTCCCTTAAAATTCAGTGGCAAATGATTCTCATTTTGATAACGACATCACAAGATATTGACATCAATTAAAGCATTATATTTTGTAATTGTTTGCCACCGAATGTTAGCATGAACATTCCTTTCCCATTTTCTCTCCCACGTCAATGTACACGCAAAACTAAAACAAACATTGCTGCTCACAGTTATTTGCAACACACACGGTTTTCCAATACCTACTGGAACATAACTGGGTAGTTATGTATCTTTATGCATAGGTGGCAAACTAGTCTTACAAAATTGTTAGCAATTCATCCTCTGATAGCTTGTTTGTATGGCCTCTGGTTCACAAACATGTTGGGAAAGATTGAGGGGACATTTTGATGTAATTGTTACACTAGTTGACAAGTGTCCATGTTAAAAGAAACGACACCCAAACGTCACACACACAACCATTCCTGTAACCGGATACTCGTCAATGTTTGTCGAGTTGTACGTGTTTTGTCAACTGATGTTTCAACCAGTTTCGTTGTTTCACTGGTTTTTATCACGGCTTTCGTTCCCCCCCACACACTAAAAATTACTTCCATGTCGTCATTCGTGGCGGCCCGTGTATTGTTCGGTGTTAACCGCCGTGCGTAAGAAATCGTCCTTTTGTTTTGCCCATTTTTTTCCCCAGCTGAAGGGCTAGATGGTTTTTCGGCGATGGGGAACTTTTCGACAATGCCACTTCATGCTGCACGGCCATGCAGGTTCTGGTATTAGAGCATTGAACTTCTGAAGTCGGTCGAATTAAAAACACAAAGACTTGCACACATTTGTACTAATATGATATAGGTAGGAATACAATCAACCATGATTTACTGCCCCATCAATGCATATTATGTTTCATAAGTTTTTTGCAAAAAAGAAGACAGGTAATGTTGAACTCTTTGGGTAATCCAGTTAAACACTGTAGTTCGACTATACCTCTTGTTATTTTGATAATGATGAAGAGAAATTAGTTAGTGGATATGAATTACCAGCAGTGGGTTGGTGATTTTGGGAGGCGGAGGAGGTTCTGAATGCAATTTTGTCAGATGTCTACATTTGCTGTTTTTTGACATCACCACAAAATGTTTGAGTAAAGAAATTGAGCTCCCGGTCGGTTGGAAAAAAATAAGAAAGGCAAGGAGGAGTAGGAGAAGATGAAACAGAACTTTTGAAGAATGAAAAGAAGACAAGAGAAAAGACGAATAGGGACACGGGAGGGAAAGGTAATAAATAGAGTGAGAAAAAGAGAGGAGGAGGAAAGGAAAAAAAAAGGAAAAGCAGAGACAGTGATTTTCCGTCAAAAAAATGGTCTTTTTCGCGTTTCTGAAAACGCGTAATTCCGTTTCAACTTGATACTAAAACTGAAATTCCATGAATAGAAAATGTGACACAGCAAAACATGAATTCCGTTTTGCAAAGGTGAATTTTCCATGAATTTTTACGTGAAAGTATAAGGACCGAAACAGAATTTCGCATTTGATTTACAAGTAAAAATGGAAAATAATGTCCTTAGAAAAGGAGGAGAGAAGAAAAATAAAGAATAAGAAACGAAAAAGAAGAAAAAGAGGAAGAAAAGGAGAAAGGGGAAGAAAATTGAGGAGGGGGACAAAGTAGAAAGAGTGAGAAAAAAATGGTAATGTACATTACATGTATATTGGTAGCTACAGTATCTTAAGGGGAAGAGCATGGTGCTTCTCTTCTACATGTACATGTACCTCTAGGAAAGAGCAATCGACATGGAAAAAAAAAGGTTTTGAGGCTACAGATAGGCGCTATACAATACAATGAAGGAACCTAAACACTAAATACAAGTTGTTGTTCTCTCTTACGCTCAAGCATTGCTATCTTACTAAAGAAATATATTGTTGGAATCAACCATATTTAAATCAAACCCACTGGGTCAAAACTGGCATACCCTAATTTGCATACAACTAGTCCAGTTCATTACAGTATAACGGGCAGGTGTTGGGTTTAGACCAGGGTTGAATAACAGTTTGTTTGTGGTAAACAACGACCAGATGATGTCATACAAGTGAAATGTGATAAGTAGTGTGTGGGAACAATGAAAGTGTGTAAACAAACTGAACTGTGTGTATCATTACGTAGATTACTACAAATATAATATTAAAAATATATTGTACACGTATCATGACACTAACTCCTACAGGAAATGTATACTCAATTTTCATAATGAATCACTTTGCATTGGGCAATTCCAGCGAAAAATTTACCCGGGCTCAAAATCATGAAATCTGTAATAATTCAAGAAAATATATGTGCTACAGTGATGGATTTAGTATCACAAAATAGAATCTCATCGAACTCTTAATTTGAGTGGTATTTTGAATACTATTGTTCATGTTTAGACATACGTTCATATCAAAAATTTATTGCAAATTTTCTCATCTTTTTGGAAAAAACATCAATCTTTGATCTCATTATTTTAGTTCAACAATTCAACAGTGCTTTCGTGCTTCAGAATTGATTATAGAGTTTTTTAGTTAAAGAAAGGACCAAAATGACTACTTTAGCCTTTTGATTATTATCAAATGTTTTAAGTACATGTATATATATGACCTAAAAAAGTGGTCCGAGGTGTAGGTGTCTAAATTAAAAACGTGATGTCCCGTATTCAACAGAACATTTACTGGTCCTGTTGGGATTACTGAATCTGTTGCACCTAATTTCATCCTACAAATAAACAGGTATATGAATGAAACATGGGTATATTCTATAATATGAGGTACCAGTGTTGTTTAGTGTGCATGTTATTACATCATGATTTTAATTTATTTTAACAAAGTTTCTTATCAATGAATGTTATCATTTAAGAGCAGTGTATGGGGATCATTTTGACCCTATGAGTGATTTTGATAAACTTTTGGGAATTTTCCTCAACGCAACACTGTCATGGAGTTCCCTGATTTTTGATGCTTTGACAAGTGTGACAAAAAAAATCAGGCTTTGTTTTATTCTCTGTTGTTCCCCCTTCTAAAATGAAAGAAATAATTGAATTGCATCGTAAAGACAGGTTAGAAGTCAATTTAAGGGGGGAATATGTCCTATCTTCGGTTTCTTCCACCCTCGATCCGATAATCAGTTCAATAAACGCAGTAGTTAACGGCGTAACGTTTTTCGGTGTTTCCCGCAATGTTACCCGTGAAACTCAATTTTAAAAGAATATTTGCAGTTGTTGCAAGAAAAGATACCAGAAAAAATGATACTAAAACTAAGTGTTAACTGCACAAATCTACTCTGATTCCGATGATAACTTGAATAACTTCATTTTTATTCAACCACATCAACAATCTCTCCCGAATAAGATTTTTCCGAGTTCCCACTTTTTGTTACGCCGTGAAATGTTGACACAATACGCTCGCGGTACTTCGCTGTCCCGCCAGACCGTTTGCTTCGCTAATCACATGTCACGATGTCTCTCTATCACCTCCGTGGAAGCAACATGATGCGGTAAGTTTCTTTCTGAAGCTCAAGCTTGTACTGTTTCCGTGTTCAACAACGTTTGCAGTGTTACGAGCCGCTGTAAAAACAATGAAATGTCAATATTTTTTGTGGCTACTTTAGCTCTTAAATGATTGTGGAGCAAGTATTGATTATGGTCGGAGTTCGTTTCTTACGCCGGTTAGACCATGAATT
>JZLH01S0093686.1:0-18633 GCA_001188425.1 Eucidaris tribuloides | reverse complement strand
GTAGGCTCTAAGATACATTTCTCAGCAGGAAATCTTGAGCTAACTTAGAATGAAACTGTCAATGGGAAGAAAAACCATAGTTTTATCACTTTTCCATTCCACTGTAGAGGGAATACAAGTAAATTACTGTATAGCTGCATATTATGTGATGGTTTTGATAGTAAAATATTTTAAAGGGACCGTAAAGTCGCAAGTCGTGGGCGTTTGGACCTGTCCCGACTCGGGTAATATTCGGGAATGCCCGTATACTTTCGGAAAACGAGCGCGCTAACGAATTGTGTGCAATTCCTATGCTAGCAGATTCAGCCCGAAATGAAAGTGCGAACTAAGCCAACTGACCTCATGCGGCAATTCTGTTCGCAGGGACTCGCGATTGTGTTACGCACACTACACTACGTAGCGTAGAGTTGCTGTTAGCACGGCCTTGCATAGGGGCAAGGTAAGGTAAATTAAACGTACATGGATTACGAGCGGACCGCGACCCTTTAAAGGAAAGTAGAACTAAACACCCAGACAATTAGATCAAAGTTTTGGAAAAAATTTGCATTTAGAATATAATGTATACAGATCAAACGTGTCTTAGCATCCACTTCTCATATAATTAGCCAACCTGCCTACTTTTTCGGCCAATGAAATGATTTTATTCTACGACCATTTATGTCTTTCAAAAACCTATCTATATAGCAGCCGACCTGTCTAGTAAGAGTCATATTTTTTCCATTTCCATTTGGGCTGGCTGCTGTAGACAGGTTTTATTCGTACATTCACTCGAAATTTATTTAACCCAATTTTAATCACTTCCATGATGTTTGTCCTATCCCCTGACATCTACCCTAAGAATGTTATTCACATTTATGTTCTAATTTTATCTTCCTTTCAGGATGCACAAGTGTGTTTTGGATTCCTGCAGGCGATTAGAGAGTGAGGGCTTTGGGTAACCCTACCCTACCCGTACAACAGAATGGACTTGGGATCTGAAGGTGACTTGTAATCTGGTCAAGACTTATCTGCGAGAATACCACTCATGGTCATGCGGGGGGGGGCGGGGCTGAGCAATTTGTACCTTGCCAGTTCGCAATAAAGGTGTACATATCAGATGACAAGTACATGTATTTCAATATAAGGGGAAACGAGCCCCCCCCCCCCAAACAATGTTAATTATAATTTGAGCAATGAAGTACATTACTTGGTTTAATGGGTGGGTGGGGTTGTTCAGGTCAAACATTCAGCAGATATGGTGTATTTGAATAAACTGATGACACCCTTTAACATTATGGAGGTTCAATTAAAAAGAATTGTCAAACTTGTGTATCTAAGCTATATGATCGTGCTTGAATGAACGAACAAATAGATACCATACATTGCAAAAAGTAAGTCATGATACATGTAGATAGATATTGCACATAAATAAAGCATCTGGTGGACTCTTTATTGAAACACAACAATCTGTGGTGGAAAACGGCTATGAAAAATGGTCGCTCATAGGTTTTGACTTTTTGAAAATACTGAATGATTGTTTTGGAGTACAATTTTTTTCAGAGATTTATTTTTAGACCTTAACAGAGACACTAACAGCATGTCAAATTGCATAATAGCATTGTAAAATGATGTCTTTTAAAAAATATATTTCTCATATCTGGTGTTGTTGGCAGGTACTGGAAGAAGCCTTTAGGCCTGATACTGTCCTGTGTTCTGTTATGCTGGTGAACAATGAAATAGGAGTGAAGCAGCCTGTCAAAGAAATAGGTGAGTCCCAGACAGAGTGGATGGAACAATTGGAAATGAGCTTCCAGCCACCCCCCCCCACCCTCCTTAAAAAAAAAAGATAATAGTATGCAGTATACTTTCATTATAAAGAACACTGATATTAAGAAAATAATGATTATAAGAAAGTAATTTGTCTGGTGCCAGGTTGAAAAATATCTTTGTATTTCTCTTTTTTTTGCAATCCTGATATGATAAAACTTCAGTATAATGAAGTGATTTTCCTGGTCCTGAGCAGTTTGAATCTACTGCAAAGTACATTAATGAATGAATATGAAAAGCAATCCGTCAAATCAACAATCAGTCGGTTAATTCACTGTTGGAATAAGGATGATCTGTTTCTTTGGTGTAACAAATTTTAGATAAAAGCATCCAGCCTGGATGTACACTCCAGTTAGTGTAATGTTGGTATGTAATTCATCCCACCCCAGACTGCGTGTGGGGTATCCAGAACTAGCATGGGCATAAAAATGGTGGTCATTGAAACTAATTTGGGACCTTCAACTGACTTTGTTTTTAAAAAAGAGGGGGGGGAGGGAGTCACTGAAGCTAGATTTTGTTTGAATGTAATACCATGGAACTTGAAAAAATCAAAAGGTGAGCATGGAAGGACAGCTTACTGGAGATTCAAGGATGCACTTTTATCCATGCGATGCACTTGCATATAAGTAAGACATTCGGCTGATGAGCTATCTGATCGGCTTGAATTGAGAAATGAATGAACACTGAGGCGAGGGGGATGAAACTGAATTAAAACTCTCCCAATTCTTGGAACGATGGCCTCCATGGGTCTTCTAATTGTTAAGGATGTGAAATCATTTTGAATTTGATGATCTGGAATGAGGTTAGTTTATGTCATTGCTATTTTGTGGAAAAAGTGATGTGGAATGGGGGTTTTAGGGCTTTTAAATGGAAGTCATTCCCTCATACCTCCAGTGTCGTGGACATTAAAGGTAAATAGCATGATTGGGGTTAGTCCCCAACTTGCTCTGAAGCTATTCTGGAATCAAATAAATGATGTGATGATAGTGCTGTGAAAATCTTGTGATCAAACATTGATTCATCCTAAAGAAACTACTGTCAATATCCCTTGTGGCAGACAAATCTGTTAGGTACATGTAGCTTTCTCAAATTCATTTCTGTGGGGCCTCAAGACAAAATACTGGTGTGTTCATGCTTGATTCTCCTCAAATAAACAAAGTCAAATCCTTCCAGCTCGGAGATCCAATCCAGCTGGTGTATAGTTGGCATATGTTTCAAATCATGTGGATTTTGAGGCATTTTCTAGTGTTCCCAATCATGTCATTAATCTTTAATCATATTTCATTTTATGCTTGTGTCTTCAGGAGAGATGTGTCGTGCAAGGAAGGTTTTCTTTCACACCGATGCGGCTCAGGCTGTAGGCAAGATTCCTGTCGATGTCAACGATATGAAAATTGATCTCATGTCCATCAGCGGACACAAGATTTATGGTCCTAAAGGTTAGTGTTGTTCAATTGTCAGGAATTGAGTTGAGGCCAGATTTTGCTAGCCTTGGCCTCGGCCTCAAACTGAGTCACATGTACAAAGTCTAAAGGAACAATATTTTTTCAGTGGCCTCTTGACTCGGAACTATCGGCCTCGATTCCATCCATGAACTTTTTTAATTAGTATTTTTGCTGATCATGATCCACTGCATTTACATTTTGAGAATTTTTACTTTACTCTTTTCCCAAATTCTGAAGTGTAGTGTAACTTCACACCTTTGTCACTTCACACCTTTGTCTAACTAGATTATATAAACACTACACAAAAAATAAGTTCCCCCTTTTTTAAAATTCCATAACTTTTTAACATAATGGTTTTGAGCAGAATAATTTGGCAGGAGTGTTTCTGCACCCATTGACTAACTTCTGTGTGAAAATGTGATTCATCCATCAAGTCATGCATGAGTGAGCACATAATAAAGGCAAAAATGTCACTTTTCAAAAGTCACAAGGGTCATTTTGAGGGATTTGTGATGCAGGATTTTAACAAATTCTGTTTCTGTTGAATGATTAAGCGCTATTTATTATATCAGCTATCGTTTCGACCCCCTCGACAATTCTCTTTGGCCACTTTCGCCATATTTACGCTCTCAGTGAGCTCAATTCATACAATTACTCCATCCTCAATTTGAAATTGTAAAATCCATTAAGTTTATTTGAAAAAAATTGAAAATCCGATCATTCTTTCAGCAAGAATTATCTTTTACAGCGTTGTATGACATGAAGAGGTTGTAACCATGTGCAGGGTTCAGTTGAGCGCACATCTTTATAAATAAAGAAAAAATACCATATTTATCCATTATATTGGCATAAGAGAATGACTCCTGTGACTTTTGAAAAAGTGGACATGTTTGCCTTTAATTCATGCTCACTTATGCCATGGCTTGACGGATCAATCTATTTTCAGCACAGAGGTTAGTCAAGGAGTGTGAAAATGTTCCTGCGAAGTTATTTTGCTAAAACTTATTTCATTAAAAAGGGGGAACTTACTTTTTGTGTAGTGTTTATATATTTTAGGTCAGATAACAACTCATTTAGCCAAATATTGAGATACAAGGTTTTGTCAGCACACTAGCACAGCAATGATATTCTGTTCAAGGCAACGGGCTAACGCTGGAAAAGTTAACTTGAGTTTTGGAACGTAGCCAAATTCTTCTTTGCCAATGCAGTATGTATTTTTTCTTCTTTTTTGTGCTGCTTTGAATTTTTCTTTTTGTTTACTTTCACCTGGATTGTCATATTTTGTGTGTATTCAGTTTTGTAGACATATTGATAAAAAAAGCAATATGTTGCTTAAATTCCTTCTTCTTTGCAAGGCAGAACACAAAACTTATGTTATTTTCCTAACTTGTTGTACTGTATAGGAGTTGGCGTGTTGTATGTGAGGCGGCGCCCCAGGGTGAGGGTGGAAGCCATCCAGAGTGGTGGGGGTCAGGAGAGGGGGATGAGGAGTGGTACCCTCCCCACCCCCCTGGTGGTGGGGATGGGGGCTGCATGTGAAATAGCTCAGGAGGAGATGGAGGTAAGGTATTTTTCATTTTCACTTTTTATTGAATAAATATCTTATTTTTATCATTGACGTATTGATTGTATTCTTTACTTTACATGACCCAGGTATGTAATCGAAATTTTTGTGAGAAATGAGAGTATGAGGGAAACCTTGTCCAATGAGAATCCTACAGACAGAGGGTCTGATAGACTGATATCAGAAAGGGTCCGGTAGACCAGTTTTCAAAAAGGGTCTAACAGACCCGATTATCAAAAAGAATCAGACATACAGATATACCCGTTCTGATAATCTGTCTATTGGACCTTCTTCAATCATCGGTCTACCGGACCCTTGGTCTATCGGAAACATGGTCTATCGGATTGTAACCAAGAATTAATTGTTCCTTCATGGTTATTGTATTGGATTTAATACTCTGCATTGACAGTTTTATTGGCTATTAAAATATAGCTCATTTGCAGATGAAGATCAGTACTACCAAGCTATAAACATTTGTACATGTATGCACCAGATGTATACCTGAATGTAAAGGTGCATATATTTTTTTCAGCAAAACTTGACAAAAGCCATTCATACAACCCTCCATCACTACATGAATGGTTGTTCACAAACGCCTCACTAAAGACCAATCCCACTCTTCAAAGGTCTGTGGTATCATGAGGTCATTGTAGCCATCTACTAACTGTGAACTGTCTCATTTGGGGCCAAGTGGTCTTGCCACATCACTTATAATCAGTGGGTTGTGAGTTCAAATTGCCTTAATTGTCAAATTTTATTTACAAAAAATTTTTGTCATGGTTCAAAATAATAATTATTAATTGAATAACCTAAATACCTTTGTTACTTGCATGCATAGTTACGATTCCAATCCATTGAATACTTTTCATTTTCCCTGCAGTACGATCACAAGAGAATCACAAAATTGGCAAATCGGCTGATTGACAGAATTAATGCAAGTTTGCCCAACGTGGTACGGAACGGTGACCCCTCTGAGACGTACCTAGGGTGCGTCAACCTGTCCTTTGCCTACGTGGAGGGGGAGAGTCTCCTCATGGCTCTAAAGGATGTTGCCCTGTCGTCAGGGAGTGCTTGCACGTCGGCATCGCTGGAACCATCATACGTCCTACGTGCCATCGGGGCTGATGAGGATCTGGCACATTCCTCTATTAGGTAATGTGTACGGTGAATAAATCACGGCGCTCTTATTTTCATAATCATAATAATAGTGAGCTCCTTTATAGCGCGCATTCCACCATGAAAAAGATGCTCATGGCGCATTACATAGATACTACAAAAAGAGTTACTATTTTGCGCAAATTTTGCGACTAAACAACCGCAGACATTTTCACTTCCTGATAAGCCTGTCCAAAGTGAATGGAAATGCAATAAAATCCCGAAAATAACCTTGTACAAATTCCGTGCTTGGAAGCATAATTGCAAAAATATATGTACGCGAAATATATCGTGCGTACAGTATGAGGAAGTATACCATTTATAGGTATCCTGAGAAAAAAAAATTAATGAATCAAAGATCATGGACAAAATGAAATTACGATTGTAATATTTTTGTGTCATTCAAGCAAAACTAACTTTGTGTCCCTCCTCTCCTCACCCCCTATCCCCCCTCAAAAAAAGTTGGAAAATCTGGGTAACTCTACTCTAACAACACCAGTGATCACACTAGTCTCCCAAGCAGCTTTTAATATCCTTAGTGAAATACTAATTCTAGAAGTTTAGGGGATTGAGTCCCAAAATCAAGACATAGACTGTGCCTTCTACAAACTTATTAATCAGGCCGGCTGTTTTGAGTCACGAGGCCGCTGGAAAAATATTGTTCCCATAGACTTTGTACACGTGACTCGGTCCGAGGCCAAGGCCAAGGCCAGCAAAATCCGGCCTCGAGGCCGGCCTCTACTACATCCCTGCTTATAATACAGGGTTGGATTGAAATGAAGTTATTTGAATCATTGAATTAAATTTTGATTTAAATGAAAAAAAAATATCGATTTTAATAAAAGAAGAAATACTTAAGAAATAGGTCATAGATCTATGTCAAAAATGGTGAAAAAAAGATAATTTTAAAAAATTGCCTCATTTTTGGTAAATATTAAGAAATGAATGTTTAAGTGTTTAAAATGATGGATGATTTAAATTTCATTGAATTAATGTCCCTTTTTTTAACTTAAACAGGTATTGTTTTGTGATATTGAAAATAAATAAATTAAGTAAAATAATAAAATTGCCCACCCTGCTACAAATCAATTTGTGAGAACACTCGTACAATCTCTGATGGATGTCATTGATATGAAGTCATGGCATTAACATGTATTTTTGTCCATGTACGCATCACATATGTAATTGATTTTCCTTTTGGCTGCAGGTTTGGTATTGGTCGATTTACGACAGAGGAAGAAGTTGACTACACTGCAGACAAATGTATCCGAGAAGTTCAGCAACTGAGAGAAATGAGGTTAGTTCACTGAGATTAGGAGAACAGAATAAAATTGTTAACCCGTTAAAGACGATTTGATTTTACTATAACACGCATTTTCCATAGAAACCAACACGAGTTAACTCGTACTTAGTCTCCAACAGGTTAAGAGTAATTGAATCTTTCACTGTTAATATGAGCAATAAAAGTTCTAGTGCTTTTATTTCTGTGTGTCTGTTTTCTTTTACACACTTCATTGTTTGAAACTGCTTTAAAAAGGCATACACGTGAACTCCAATAAAGGGCAGTGACAAGATTGTGAGAAATAAAAAATACCTCCAGAACCAAACTACTGGAAAGATGTACCAAAGATACTCCAGCTGGAGCATATCTCCTGGCTGGAAGGATTTTTCTTGAATTTGTTTACTTCAGGAGAATGAAGCATGAACATACCAGTACTGAATTACTCTCATGCCCCAATAGAAATTCATCCCATAAAAAGCTCCACAACAAATTTGCCAGTCACAAGGTATACTGATTGTCGTGTTTTGAAAATGAGTCAACATCAGACTAAAAAATCTTCACAGCAGAATCCTTGCACAGTCCACTTGATTCTAGAATAGTTTCAGCCCAAGTTTAGGACTACCTCCAATTCTGCCATTTACTTTTAATATTGTGGACGTGTGAATACCATTTACACATTTAATTGATATGTGTTTTTGCTGCAGCCCCCTCTGGGAGATGGTCCAAGAAGGTATCGACCTGAAGGAGATCAAATGGACACAGCACTAGTTTCCAGAGGGAGGTGAGGACATAACAGAATGAGTTTGAATGGTATTTTTGCCACTAGACAATGGCAGATATACTTGATTAAGTCTTAAATTGCCATCTGATTCATGAACTTGCAATTTGATGAGATATACTTGAGACAAGTGTTAGAATGTTATGACTTTTCATACTTTGATACATTATATTTGCTAAGTTAAAGGCAGTACATGTATTTAGTTTTGTATATGGTGATAAATTGACATTGTGTGTATAGATGGACCTGTTTTATCTTTCAGTCTCCAGAAAGTTGTATATTCTGAAAAATGTCCTTTTTATTTTAAAAATATTTGCTTTAGGTAATGTATGCAGTGATTTCTCTTTGCTGACCAATTATGATATTCTAAACCAATTTGTACATGTAGTGAAGGTTTGATGTAATTTTCTGATGTCTTTTTAGACAATACCAATTACTATAGTTTTAAAGAGATTGCTGAAAAAATTGTCAGATCAAACAAAACTACTGTATATAATGGCTTTAATTATGTAAACAATAGGCTAATATTCATTTGGAATGTTATGCACTAAAACACTTCTTATTAATATTTCATAAGGTAAATGACCTGGAAGAGTGTTAAGTTAAACATTAGAGGACAATGCTTGAAGCAAGTGAAGGCAATGTAAATTGTTTTGCTAAATTTGTTTGAAAGGAATACCTGCATATTTTCATACAAACCAATATGCATCTAGTGCACACATAGTTATATAGTAGTGGATGGCTTTGAGGAGATAGACACAAGAAAATATAATATGACTTATGACAAATATCGGACTAGTCGCAAGGGCCAAATTTAACTTGATGCTTTGATTATTTTTAGTGCATTTAGAATTGAAATTTACTGTCATCTTCTCTGTGTTTACAGTGACATCCAGCCAATTGGAAGCAGGAGAAACACTACTACTAAGCTCAAGAACGACAGCCACTGTTATTGGAACAAAAAAGCACATCTTGAATGTAGTGGGTGTTATAAACACTGATGAACCGAAAATACCCGGAGGTTGTTATATTATGGAACTGTGAACACTTGACCAGCTTTTGCTGTTGTGGAGACCCTACAATTCCTGTGACGAAATATAAAAGATCATTGTTCTGTTAAAGTATTTATTCAATGGAGAATTGCACAAAATTGTCATTTGAAAAAGAGGAGGTCATTAACACTGTATATACTCATTAGCGCCCTTTTTTTCTCTCAAGGGTTTAGAGTTAGTGCCATTCTCATTCTCAATGGATGATATGCACCATGTAGCAAATAAAATGTACTTTGTTTATCCAAAGGACATTTTTGCAATACCCTGTATGCAGAATTTGACTCAATCTTTTTCTTCTTCTTTTTTGTATTTGACTCAATCTTAGAATCATCCCTCTCATTAATGTGAAAAACAAAAAGTATAACCTGGGAAAAATGCTTTGACCTCTGTTTGTTAGTTGTTCGGCAGAAGAGCCCTAGCATATGTTCCTGGCAGAAGGGCCTTAACGGTAAATTTTCTGTAATTTGAGAAATATTGCCTTATTTGATATTTGCACTTAACAGACTGACAGAAGGATCTAAAAATATCACACTACTTTGATTTCATGTGAAAAGAGCCAATGGTTTTCAAGTTAGAGACAATGTAGTGTTAAGGCCCTTCTGCCAGACAATGGACGGTATGTTTGTCCATTCTTGTCCAGCTTTGTTTTGCCAGTAGATCAGTGATCATTATAAATTTCTGTTTAGATTATATACTGTAACTTGTACATTAAAGGACAGTGACATTATTGGGAGAAGTTGAAACATAGACACTAACTAGCATGTATATCTGGGCTGGAAGGATTTGTCTCCAATCTGTTTACGTCAGGAGATACAAGCATGCGTTCAGTTTTGAAGTAAAGTTATGATCTTGATAGTAACTGAAACCACAGAAAGCTATACAAGAAATTTGAACTTTCTTTTAATAGATACACAACAAAGAGGAAACAGTTGACCATGAAATTTTTCATCTAGCATGAAACCTTTACAGTATACTTGATTCTGATATCATTGTGTCATAAATTGAAGACTTCTCCCAATCTTGCCATTTTGCTTAAATGAATTTCTCTGTCCAGTTACCACATGTACAAATTTATGTAAGGGTTAATAGTATGAGATTTTAGCCAATGAAAGAAGCAATGGTAATTATTCAGTACTTTATCACAAAGAATCCACTATCAATTTGTTCAAATCTTCATCTTGTTTATCTGGTATTCTGGTTGAATATATAAAATAGTGATGATTTGTTATGTCATATAATATATGGTTGTATCTGTATATACCCCAACACGAATCATGCAAATTGTAATATTTCAAAGTAATTAATGTGTTCCAAAAGTGTTTGTATTGTGATCCCACATAAAGGTGGTGAGTCTTAAAGGGCAGTGACATGATTGGGAGATATATATACATGTAAAATGCCTCTTTAATCAAACTGGTTGAAAGATATGCATATGGATATACCAGCTGGAGTGTATATCCTGGCTGGAAAGATTTATCTTGAATTTGTTTACTTAAGCCTAAACAAGCATGAACATACTAGCATTTTGTTTCTCTTGAGCCCCAATAGAAATAGATCCCTCAGAGAGCTACACAACAGATTTGTCTGTCACAAAGCATACTGATGGAAGTTATTTTAGAACAAGCCAACCTTTTACTATAATTTTTTATGGTAGAATCCATGCACAGTTTACTTCATTATAGAATAGTTTCAACTCAAGTTGAGGACTACCCCAGTCATGTCATTACCTTTAAGCTAGTAAGTATTACTTTCCTGAAAAATAAACTTTTTAAAAAATCCCCGTATAAAGACAACACAGAGTTATGCTGTTATGACAAGCAGTATTGCCATCTACAGAGGTTGATATACAGATAAATTCAAATTTATTAACCCGTTGAAGATGGTTTGACTTTGCTTCAACACCCATTTTCCAAGGACTTCACAATGAGATATCTCATGTCTAGTCTTCAATGGGTTAAAAATCCGCTGCTCTAACACTGCTTCAAATGGGATAGCCTTCTTTGTTCCCAGTGACAGAGTACTTTTTGTAGTTCGTGAAGTGAAGTTTGCAGTTTGAACAAAACAAAATCTGGTTTGCAAGAGTAAGATGGGCGCTTTACCACTCCAACGACAGTGAGTAATTTGCTTGCATGAGTGCATGCAAAGTTGCCAGCAAAGGGTGATTGTGGTTGTACCTATATGCAAACAAAATGAACAAAAGAAAACAACAAATAAATGATGTTCCGTAAAACTTTGCCCCCCTGGATTGAAGAGATGTCTTAGTTGGTTAGTTATTTACCAAACTTGCTGAAATAACTCGTAAATAAACTTGTGAAAAAGGTGTGTTGCAAATGAAAATTACCACAGGCTATTGCATACTTTCTTTTAATCTTTTCATCTGTGAAACATCAGAATGCTATTCACACACTGCCAAACTTAAAAATTTGGAGAAATACCTGTTCATGAAAGACTATAAGTGGGTGAAATGGTCACGTAACAACGTTGCAGCAGAACTGATGTCAACTCTAATGTTAGAAATTAGGCATGTCCTCTGGCACACCGAATTGCGAAAACCAAGAATTTTCTGGCGAATTTTCTGGCTTTGTATATCATGCAACAGTTTGTAGGTATACTCTGAAAAATTTAGTGTTCATATATTTTGGCCCAATTATTCTTTCACAATACTCCTTAAATAGAGCTATCCAGGTTTAACAATTACACATGAATGTGAAAGTGTAAAATATTTCAAGTGATGTATGCATTTTTTTAACTACAATTGTATGCTAATTTTCTTATAAAAATAAGGCTGCGCAGTGAGGAGTGTAGTTGTAAACTTCTTAAATTTAATGGCTCTAAAACTGGTGTGTTAAAATGAAATAAGTTGCTTCAGTGCACTAATTATACTGAAAGAGATGTGCATTTTGCACATGTATTTATCTGTATTAGCAAAACTTTAAATGAACATGCTCCTCAGAAATCTGCAGGAATTGACTCATAATGTCTCTTGTATTTAAAAGAGATACATTGCATGTAAAAAATAATATAAAATAAAAATAAAAAAATAAAATTCTAAACCTACTACAAGTCCAGCATCTGTTCTAATAAAATTACAGAAAGTGAGTATGTAATGAAGTATTCCATGTTTCTTGTGTTTTGTTTATCGGAGGTGGAGAAGGAGGTGGAGGGGGAGGAGGAGGAGCAGGTGGAGGAGCAGGTGGAGGAGCAGGTGTAAGAGCAGGTGGAGAGATGGTGGAGGAGATGGTGGAGAGATGGTGGAGAGATGGTGGAGGAGAAGGTGGAGAGATGGTGGAGGAGATGGACAGAAGGTGGAGAGATGGTGGAGGAGAAGGTGGAGAGGATGTGGAAAGGAGAGGTGGAGAGGAGGTGGTGGAGAGGAGATGGTGGAGAAGAGATGGTGGAGAGGAGAAGGTGGAGGAGAAGGTGGAGAAGAAGGTGGAGAGGTGGAGGAGAAGGTGGAGGAGAAGGTGGAGAGATGGTGGAGAGATGGTGGAGAGATGGTGGAGAGAAGGTGGAGAGGATGGGGAGAGGATGTGGAGAGGAGAGGTGGAGAGATGGTGGAGGAGATGGTGGAAAGGAGATGGTGGAGAGGGATGGTGGAGAGGAGATGGTGGAGAGAAGAAGGTGGAGGAAAAGGTGGAGGAAAAGGTGGAAGAGAAGGTGGGGAGAAGGTGGGGGAAATGGTGGGGGACAGGTGGAGTGGAGGTGGAGGGGAGGTGGAGGAGAGGTGGAGAGAAGGTGGAGAGAAGGTAGAGAGATGGTGGAGAGAGAATGTGGAGAGAAGGTGGAGAGATGGTGGAGAGAGGGTGGAGAGAGTGTGGAGAGACGGTGGAGAGATGGTGGAGAGATGGTGGAGAGAAGGTGGAGAGAAGGTGGAGAGATGGTGTACGAACGGCAAAGCAATTATATTATAATAATGAATTTGAGCGTGACATGAAAAATTCAAGAAGAACTTGGAAACACATCAATGACCAGTTAAATAAGAAGACTCTTCCAAGTCAGGCAACAACATTTCCAAATTAATTAAGGAAACGGAAGGTTCAAATGTTGAAGTTACTTCATCGATCGATATTGCAAATACCTTGAATGACTTTTTCAGCAGTATTGGTGAAACCCTGGCTAGTAAAATAAGGGATACAAACGATATTTACACAGATTATTAGGGTCCAGCAAACGAGAAAGCATTCTTTTCCTTGCCAGTAACGAGTTTAGAAGTAAATGAAGTGATAAGTACTCTTGATCAATCAAAGGCGAGTGGATATGATGATCTGTTAGTACGATGATTTGTTAATGCAAAAGATTATATCAGTGAACCTCTTGCACATATATTGAATTTATCATTTTCTATTGGAATATTTCCAGACAAACTAAAGGTGGCAAGAGTTGTACCAGTCTTTAAAAACGGCGAGAAGGCTATACCAGGCAATTACAGACCCATATAGATTTTACCAATTATAAGGAAAGTGTTTGAGAAGTTAGCGAATACCCGATTATTGATTTTTTAGAAAAGAACGACATATTATATAAACATCAGTATGGATTTAGACTTGGCTACAGTATAAAACTTTCGCTTATAAATTTGATTAACCAAATTACATGACAAACAGATGAAGGACGCAGAACAGTTGGCGTGTTTATTGACTTTGCTAAAGCTTTTGATACAATTAATCATAAAATGTTACTAAAGAAATTAGAACATTATGGAATTCGTGGCATAGCTTTGCAATGGTTCCAAAACCATTTAGCTTACAGGCAACAGTTCGTGAATTATGACGGTAGAATATCTTTAAAATGACATGCAGTGTCCCTCAGGGTTCCGTATTAGGACCTACTTTATTTCTTATGTACATCAATGATTTACCTAAGTCGTCAACATACTTTAATTTCCGATTATTTGCCGATGTTTTAAACTTATTCCATACGTTCAAATCTGATGAAAGCAACATTAAATTGTTTGAAATAAGTCGAAATCTGAAGGCTGTTACCGCCTGGTGCAATGCAAACAAACTTACCATTAATACTGATAAAACTAAGTATATGTCGTTCAAAAATAGACGTAGAAAATTTGTAACGTCGGGCCAGGTGTTAATGAATGGCAAACCTTTGAAATTAGTGGAATCAATTTCTTTCCTTGGAGTATGTATTGACGAAAATATAGATAGTGTGTGCGATGTGGTCAGCAAAAAATGGATTATTGTATAGAATACGCCACTTTGTTTCTCGGAAAATTTTAGTTATGTGTATAATGCATTTATTCTTCCTCATATAACGTATGGATTAGAAGTGTGGAGTGCTGCAAAAAAGACAAGTCTGAATCCAGTTTTAATTCTGCAAAAACGCATTTTACGTGTAATTTCTTGCAAAGGTATTAATCATCATTCAGCGCCATTATTTAGTGAACTAAAAGTGCTAAATGTTTACGAACAATATCGTTATGTAATTAGTATATTTATGCGTGATTTGATAAATAACAATCTACCTCATAAATTCATTGATTATTTTTCATCCCTTGATCATCCATATCAAACAAGAAACGGTTACAACTATTAAAACAAATTTGGGAAAACAATCAATTTCGTATTCTGGACCATTAATACCATTAATATGGAAGAATCTTTCGATGGATTTAAGAAAGATCCCTTTACGGAAAAGTTTCTCTCGAGCACTTCAAAAACATCTTCTTGAGGAAAATCAAACCGCTGAGTGAGTTTGTGGTTGTTGTTGCTATTGTTTTTTGTATCATTGCGACTGTATCCCTGTATTGCGTATATAGTGTAAATATGTTAAAATTAACTCGTTTGTTTGCATTAAGCATAACTTTATTGAACATTTTTCAATATCAAATTAAATTATCTCTATATGTAATTATCGTATCCTGTAGATACTCCCTTTCCTGTCACTCTTCCCTTCAACCATCTTTGTTTATTTATTTATTTCTTTAATTGTTTTCAAATTGTCTTAATATTAATGTTTGTTGTGTTGTTTGCTCAGTTCATTATATTTCCATAGCAAAGTCATATTAAAATGACATCATTCTACGGGACCTATAGTATAAGCATGCTTTTTTTATTCAGGTTCCACCACTTTTGGTTTGTCTCTGAAAAAAACGTGTATAATTCTAAATTATTGCTACATTATGTTTTAAAACAAACAATGTTAATTTTATATTAATTTGTATATATTTTTATTTTTTATATACAATTTTGATGTAAGTTTTCATATGTAATATATGTTATTCTTGTTCAAAAGTGGCAATAAATTCATTCATGGTGGAGAGATGGTGGAGAGATCGTGGAGATGGTAGAAAGATGGTGGAGAGCCATATACAGGAAATACCGGGTACATGAGACCATGGGCGTAAATCCGGTCAGAGGAGTGGGGGGATGATCAATGAAATTTTCATATTTTGAGGACACCCCCAAATCAAGGGCTATTTCTTGAAAGGGGGACACCTTCAACGTGTAAAATATACCACTATCTCCAAAAATAGGCATATAGCTTTTACTGTGAATACATTTTAGACCTTTCACGTAATGTGTTTCTCGATCTTTTGCTGTAATATAAAAGCAATAATAAATGCCATAGCATTAAAGCCATAGGCTAAATTTAAATTTTGCAGTTGAGTTTTCATGACCTATATCAGTGTGCGAGCGAGCGAAGCGAGCAAGAAAATTTTTAGGACCTGTACATGTGAGACTGCATCGTGTCCAATATCATCTTATAAAAGGGGAACATATTTCTGAAATGTCTCAGATTCAGAGACTGAAAAGACATTCAAACATATTTCAAATACTAATGCGAGCGAGCGTAGCGAGCGAGTCTTAGAAATTAAAGTAAGTTGCTCTTAGTCGTTTCGAATTCGGGGCACAAATTAAAGAGGAAAGGGGGATTTTAAGAACAAGTATCACTTAACAAAATGTAGTAGCGGCAGTTAAATTAGAGCGGGTGCCTCTAAAAATGTGCAAAAGGGGTCACTGTCACAGGTGAGGCTTATCAGCCTTGTGGAAAAATGACAATTGTTTTATCTGAAAAGAAAAAGATTATGGAAATAAAAAGGGGGCACTCATTCCAAGGGATCATTTTGATGCAAATGATTCAAAAGCGCAATTGTCAAAAAGGAAAAGATTGTAGAAAGGAAATATTTTTAGGGGTATTATGAGAAGTAAAAAGGTAATGGATACCCAAATTCCTGGAATACAGGGAACACTACCCCCCCCCCCAACAACCCATGATTTTGAATATTCCTAAACAGTTCTTTAAAGAGTTTTTAAAATTCTGGGCCAAAAAAATATCATGACCATTTTAAAAGATGTATTAAAATTTTATCTTGATAAATGCTGTACAGTCTTGGATAGGCTACTTATGTCCTCACGTGAAAATATCCGAGTTTGTTTTTCCACATTTTTTCGATAATATATACGACGTTATAGGCCTACATTTTGCGTTACCTGATGTGCACTAAGTAAGGATAAAGATATAATACCCATTTGGACCGATGGAAAACATGTTAGTAATGAACATGAATGAGAGATATTATAATATATGATCGGAAACTGCATCAGGATATTCAAATAACAATATCTGTCAATTTTTTTTTTGTATAAATGTTATTAATCATAAAAAAAGTATTTTTTTTTTTAAATTGAAAAGTGGGGGTACATTTGTACAGATCACCCCCCCCCCTTCCCAAAAAGTGGTGGGATATATCCCCCAATCCCCTCTACCCAATTTACGGCAGTGTACTTTAATTCGGGCAGTTGAGATTGCTGGTCTCTGTCAAACTGTGACTCTTAAAACAACGTTTTGAATAGATATATTTTACAAGTTGGAGGAACTACACATGTTCAAAATGATTGATTATCTTTACTAATATGCAGTGGAGACTACATTTAAAACAAGGTAATACGCAGAAATTTTCAGGGGAAGAAATGTTCAAATTATTGAGGGAAAGTGCAAGCGAGGGAGCGAAGCGACCGAGCGGGAGCTTTTGAGTTTTTGAGAATTAAAATTGAGCGATTTTAAGCATTTTAAAGGCATTTCAGGAAAATTGATGATTATAAAGCAATTTTATCAATGATTAATGAATGAAAAAAAAAATATTTTTTTTATTTTTTTATTTTTTTTTTGGGGGGGGGGTAGGGGGTGATTGTACAGGCCACCCCCCCCCTTCTCGAAAAGTGGGGGCCCGGGGGGATATATCCCCCATCCCCCGGGATTTACGCCAGTGTTATTTGTATTATTTTCTTTTACCCTGCCAATGACAGCATTTGAAGTGATTCAATTTATGTTTGTCACTTGTAACTGTCCTTCTGTTACTTGCTGAATAATAAAGATGTATTATTAATTTTTATTATGATTATTACCCTGCCAATGCTTTGTTTAGATCAAATTAAATTATGTTGATTATAAAGGAACTACATATTATTGTAATAATGATTATTATAATTTGTGTACACTATATATATTCACTTGTTGTATTGTTTTAAACTTTTTCTTGTATTTTGTTGTATTTTTGTATTATTTTGGAAATGGAAATGGAAATGAAATGAAATGAAATGAATGACAGCATAAATTATGCAGCGATGTTTCCAATTTACGTTTGTAACTGTTCTTCTGTCCTTTGCTGAATAATAAAGATATATTATTGTTATTATTGTTGTTATTAGTAGTAGTATTAGTATTAGTATTAGTATTAATATTATTGTTGTTGTTGTTGTTGTTGTCATTACGATATTGTACTCCGGGATTGTACTCCAGATCCACGTGTTCAGCAAGTTAATACAATGAATTCACTTTTAAAAATAGTCGTGTGCTCATCATCATAGGAGAAACAAGTAGGATAGGGACGACCCCCATTTCAGGCGCAACCCAGCATGCACACTAAACCGGAATGTTGTACTATGGCGGATTATTATTCTACACGAATTAAATACCACGGGCGAGCCGAGAGTACAACACTTATCAGGAGCTGGGAAGGTACGGAATGATAGTTTTCGTTATTTTGCGCCATCATAAGATTAACTGACAATTAATCAGAAGGAATAGTATTTCGGGTTGAATGTGTTTAAATCTAAGCGCAAATTGTGTGAAATGCTCTGGAAATTGAGAGGTTGTGTCTGTGACGGGATCGTTCCCATCTACGTGTCTTCGCTACGCTCAGCTCCGCCTGCCGGACGGCAGCTGTGGCTAGCTCACGTCAGTGGAGGGAGTCGTAGCTTGACTTGTCTTTGACTTTGTGTACGAACTATGATTCTTATAACAAGGCCAAAACTTACATTTCTGAATAAATATATGACATATATTCAGCTGTAAGGAATTAATACACACCATTCCCACCATTCCTTCAGTTCAGCATGAACATTTGATTTTGAGACAAAATAGGTTTTTTTTTTTAACTTGTTTAATTTTTTTTTTTATAAAATTGTAGAGTAAAGTACCCATGATTCGACCACTTAAGCACTTTTGCATTAATAGCTTTCTTTCTATACACATTGATAAAGTAATACATGGATGTAAATAAAGTATATGTACTTACCATACGCGTACGCAGGGGG
>JZLH01S0093679.1:4442-18057 GCA_001188425.1 Eucidaris tribuloides | reverse complement strand
AAGAAAAGGTCATAACTATAAGCGAGCCGCTATTCTATAGTCATAAGGGTCACTATACATAATAAGTCATAAGGGTCGCGCTATTCATAATACCAAATTGGGGTTATTAATCATAAGGTCAGATCATAATTCAAGATGAGGGTCGTATTCATAATAGGAGAAGAAAAGGCGTCAGTTTCACAAAGGTCACATATCCATAAGGTGTTATTATAATCGAAGAAGAGGGTCGCTAGTCATTAATGGAAGAGAGGGTCGCTACATAATCAAAAAGAGGGTCGCTATTCATAATCAAGAGAGGTCGCTATTCATAATCGAAGAAGAAGAGGTCGCTGTCATATCGAAAAAGAGGGTCAGTAGGTCATAATGGAATAAAGTTCGCTATTCATATCGAATAAAAGGGTCGCTTCATTAATGTATGAGAGCGGTCGTATTTATAATCGTAAAAGAGGTCGCTTTCATAATCGAGTAGAGGCGTCGTATATTCATAATCAAAGAAAAGGGTCGTTATTCATAATAATAAAACGCGCTATTCAGTAATCGAAAAAGAGGGGTCGCTATTCATATCAAATAAAGTCGCATTCATAATCTAAAGAGGGCGCTTTCAATAATCGAAATGAGGCGTCCGCTATTTCATAATCGAAAAAAGAGGGCGTGTCATAATTGAAAAAGAGGTCGCCTACGTTAATGGAATAAGAGGTCGCTGATTATAATCGGAATAAAGGTCGCTAGTGCATAATGTGAGAAGTCGTATCATAATCGTAAAAGAGGGTCGCTATCATAAATCGGTAAGAGGGTCGTTATTCGATAATCAAAGAAGAAGGGCGTTATTCATAATCATAAAAGAGTCGCTATCTATCGTAAAAGAGGGCAGAATATTACATAATCAATAAAGGAGTCGCTAATCATATCATAAAAGAGGGTCGCTATTCTAAATCGAGTAGAGGGTCGCTAATTCATAATCGAGTAAGAGGGGTTATTCATATCAAAGAAAAGGGTATAATCATAATCATAAAGAGGGTCAGCTATTCATAATCGAAAAAGAGGGTCGTAATTCATAAATCAATAAGGAGAGATCGGCATAATATCAATAATCATAAGAGGCATCGCTATCATAACTCGAAAAATGAGGGTCGCATATTCATAATTGGAAAAGAGGGCACTAGTCATATGAGAGGGGTCAGCATAATATGGAAATAGAGGTTCGCCTATATCATAACGAATAGGTAACGGTCGTAGATAATGATATTATGAGAAAAGGGTTCGATTCATAAAAATCGGGTAAAGAGAGGTCACATATCATGAATCGTGAGGTTGAAAGGGGTCGTTCTTCAAAATCAGATAAAAAAAGAGAGCAGTTATTCATAAATCATAAGAAGAAGAAAGGCAAGTTTTCATAATCGAAATAGAGGCTCGATATTCATAATCAAAATAAGAGGTTCGCTCATTCAATAATGAATGGGAAGCGGATCGTTAATTCATAACCATAAAAAGAGGGTCGCTAATTCATAATCGAATTAGAGCTTGTCGACTATTCATAATCAATAAGAGTTTCGCTAATTCATAATGATATGGAGAAGGCGTCGTTATTCATAAATCAAATAAGAGGTTCGCTAACGCAATAATCATGGAAGAGGGTCGCTATTCATAACTGAAAAAGAGAGTTGGAAGTCAAAATGGGACAATGGGGATCGCTTTTCATATCGAAGAAAATAGTATCTATTAATATGCGACAAAAGGTCGGAAACCATCATGCAAAAAATTACGTCGTTTCATATTATTCGGAAAGGGTCAGCATTCATAATGAACGGAGAGTCGACAAATTTCAATGTTATAAAAAAGGGACAATGGATGAAACAGATCACCACGTTACTCCCACATACTAAAAAGCATTCATCAGTGACCTAATAATCAAAACGATGATCTAATCTAACAATTGAGATTATTATTCAATAAAAATGACCCTTTCCTGGGACGGAGGAGAAAGGTTGTGATCCATACATCACTCCTATTCCCCCAATTAGTTCTTTGCGTTCGCATCTTCCTTTGGATGAGGGAAAATATTGCGCCAAAAGGGGGGGGGCGGAGATGTCCTAGGGTAGTTGTCTGCGGATATGGGCTTTTTGAAATTCCAGCGGATTAAATTAATTTTGTTTCTTTTGGTAAGATATCAAGTTCCTCGTTAGCCAAATTTCATAATACATGCTACGTGATTTAAGTATCGTACGCAATGAGTTTGTGACACCGATAGTGACAGTTCTTGAAAATCAGTGTTATTTACCTATTTAGAAGCGATATTTTTATGCTGGACAGTACTTGTGTAATAAACTATTATTTATGGTTATCATTACGTTATATGTAGAGAAAGCTGCCATAAGTAAGTGAAAAGGAGTACGCGACCGCCGAATGTATCGCATTTTCACTGGTTATAATGTGTTGTGATGATTTAAATTTGTTGAAGGAAAATATTATCATATAGCCACTCTGATTATTGGTTTCGATTATGCTTATTATATTCTTCCATGGTGCAGAATGGAGCAATAATGGACAGTTCTCCTGCTGCAGATGGAATTATTGTTGCTAGTGTTTGGATTGGAAGAACTTAAAAAGTAATTACCTGCCAGTCTAAATACTGACAAATTATATCGGAATCAGATGTGATTGCAATTTTTTTCCAGACAATGTTTACATCTACGTGAAATACATGTGTAGTAACCTATTTCTAATTAGAGGAAAGGGAAGATTGGTTATATCTATCCCCTCGCCCACGAGTCGCGAGGAGGATATACTTCACGCTGCCTGTCACGTCCGTACAGTCCGATTTCGTTCAATAACTTTCACTTAATTATTCAGCGGATTTTTTATGAGATCTGGTATGAAGACCAAAAAAACAAAGCTCATTTTGATTTCGGAGTATGTAGCTCAAGGTCAATGACTAACGACCCTCTTTTCGATTATGAATAACGACCCTCTTCTTTGATTATGAATAACAACCCTTCCATCATATAATAGCGAACCTCTTCTTTGATGTATGACTAGCGACCTCTTCTTGATTTTGAATAGCGACCCTCTTCTTTGATTATGAATAGCGACCCTCTTACTCGATTTATGGGAAAATAGCGGACTCTTACTTTCGGATTATGAATAGCGACCCTCTTTCATGATTATGAATAACACCCTTCCCATGCATATTAATAGGCGACCTCTTCTTTGATTATGAATAGCGACCCTCTTTTTCGATTATGATTAACGACCCTCTTCTCTTGATTATGAATAGCGCACTCTTCTTTGATTTGGAATAGCGACCCTCTTTCTTTGATTATGAATGGACCCTCTTTTCGATTATGAATACGACCCTCTTCTTTGATATGACTAGCGCCCTCTTCTTTGATTATGAATAGCGACCCTCTTCTGTTGATTATGAATAGGACGACCCTCTTACTCGATTATGAATTTAGCGACCCTCTTACTCGATTATGATAGCGACCCTCTTTTATGATTATGATAACGACCTTCCATACATTATGAATCGCGACCCTCTTCTTTGATTGATTGAATACCGCACCCTCTTTTGCCGGGTTATGAATAACGACCTCTTCTTTGATTATGAATAGCGACCCTCTTTCTTTGATTATGAATAGCGACCCTCTTTTTCGTATTATGAATAACGACCCTCTTCTTTGATTATGAATAGCGACCCTCTTACTCGATTATGATAGCGACCCTCTTTTATGTTATGAATAACGACCCTTCCCATACATTAATGAAATAGCCGGACCCCTTTCCTTTGATTATGATAGCACCCTCTTTTCGATTATGAATAACGACCTCTTCTTGATTGAATAGCGACACTCTTCTTTGATTATGGAATAGGACCCTCGTGTCTTTGATTTATGAATAAACGACCCTTCCATACATTATTAATAGCGAACCTCTTCTTTGGTTATGACTAGCGACTCAATATATTCCCTCTTCTTTGATTATGGAGCGACCCTCTTACTCGAATTTATGAATAGCTACCCTCTTACTCGATTATTGAATAGCGACCCTCTTTTTATGATTATTTATAAACGACCCTTCCATACATATGAATAGCGCCTCTTCTATTGATATGAATAGCACCCTCTTTTGGGTTATGAATAAACGACCCTTCTTTGATTATATATCCTTGATTATGAATAGCGACCCTCTTTTTCGATTATGATAGTTAACGACCCTCTTCTTTGATTATGAATAGCGACTCTCTTACTCGATTATGAATAGCGACCCTTCTTTAGATATGAATAAACGACCTCCCATAACATTTATGACTAGCGACCCCTTCTTTGATTAGTGAATTACGACCCCTCTTTTGGGGTTATGAATAACGACCCTCTCTTTGATTATGAATAGGTCCCTCTTTTTCGATTATAATAACGACCCTTTCTTTGATTATGAATAGCAACCTCTTACTCGTTATGAATAGCGACCCTCTTTTATGATTATGAAAACGACCCTTCCCATACATTATGAATTAGCGACCCTCTTCTTGATTATGAATAAGCGACCCTCTTTTATGAATTATGATAACGACCTTCCCATACATTATGATAGCGACCCCTCTTTCTTTATTATGATAGCGATCCTCTTATTGATTATGAAAACGACCCTCTTCTGATTATGATAGCGACCCGTTGGTTCTCGTATGGACTAGCGACCCTTGATGAATTGACCTTTTATAAATAGCCGACCCTCTGTCTCGCTATTATGAATAGCCGCGCCTCTGTGTCTATTTATGGATTAGCGACCTATGAATAGTTGATTTTATGTATAGAGGCCCTCGTTTGTTATAGGGACTTTAAATAACGACCCTAATTGGTATGTATGAATAGGGCTGACGCCTTATGACCTATTAGGTATAACGACCCTCATGCTATTTATGATGCGCGCCTTATGAATAATGACCCTTATGAACTGGACCCCCATTATGTTCTTATTATGAATAGCGCAGTCCTTATGAATAATTTTTTTTAGGCAATAGCGCGTCCTTATGACTAGCGGGCGGACCCTTGATAAAAACACCATTCGTCATCCAACAGGAGACTTATTTTATCAAATCTGCTACTTTACTCCCTTAGAGGAATATGCTCGTACAATTGCAAAACATGTTTCTGAAAGCTCTTGTATATATCATTAACAAGCGTGTTCACCACCCGAATTTGTTGCCAATTTGTATCGCTTAATCTTTATTTAGATTTTGTATATTTTCGCAGAAGTATCCGTTTCAATTGTGTAGATCTCGAAGCTCGAATGGAATGACTGAATGAATGAATGAATGCATAACACAATGAATGAATGAAATTGAATGAATAAATAATGAATGAATGAATGAATGAGTTATTTCGTACCAACCACCATTTAACAATTTGACGTTATGTACATCAATAGAACAAATATTACAATATAAAGAATACCTACTGTTATTATGTTTAAAATTATGATTATATATAAAACTCCTCAAAAAAATGTTTGGAAATCTGAGTTTGATGGTTTATTTCTCCCATTTCGTAGCAGTAATCAAATCCATGCTTGGCTAACCATTCAGAAGAATTATTTAATTTCGTTAAAATTGATACCCTATTTGTTATGATTATTTCATCGGGAAAAGGCAGAAAAATATTTTAAAAATGTGAGATTAAGTGTAAATTTGAAAAGCCTGCAAAATGACCGGTGGTCATAAGGAGTCAACACGAACATGTCTTGTATGGAGTTATATCTGTTTGTTCTCATCAGCTGGTCAGCCATGAATGTCATTTTTCAAAAATAGGACTCCTGCCACTACAAATTTTCATGGACTGAGATTAAGGCCTTCGCAAAAATGACAGTTCCGTAAGTCGCGCCTAATTTCTTATTTCCTGTTGTGAGTGAGTTTTCAATGTCTGTTGGTCATGTCATTGTACCCAACACTATCATGGATCAAGCAAACGTGTGCACGACAGCCAAGCAAAGGACAAACGAAAAAACAAACTGTATTAGCTTTTAAAACAGAATCGAAATCATTCAGTCTTAAAGTCATAAACAAATGAAGTGGCGGGGCCTCCTTTTGAAATGACATTCATGCCTGACAGCTGAAAACAAAAGACATTAACTCCTGACAAAACAACACGTTCTTATTGATCTTCGTGCACACCGGTCATTTGCAGCATTTCAGTTTACACTTATGCCTCATCTTTAAATACTGTTTCCCTGCTGAAATAATCATAACAAGTGCGGATTATTTAAAGAAAATTTAATAATCTTTTCTGCTGGTACAAGCATGCTTTACATTGCTATTACAAGAGGGGAGAAAGACTCGATCAAAATCGATTTCTAAACTTTTTTGAGGAGTTTATTTATGGTATGTAGTTTTGCGTGAAATTACAGGAATTCGAAGCAGTGAACTCTGCGTTTATTACTCTTTCCAACAAAACGCAATGATAAATCTAGTGACAACACTTACAAAAAATAAACCTCAGCATAAACAAACAAAAACAGCGATAAATCAGATAATTTGAAACAATCAAGCAATGATCTAAAATAAACAACTTACAATTAATTTCAAAAATATGGTTTACATGAGCCTGCCAACTATACACTACAGAAATGCAGACTAATAAGTGATTGCCTTAAAGTTCTTTCAGTTTCATGAAAGTCTTGAGTGAAGGGAGACACTCTAACAACTGAATTGCGTTAGTGAAAAACAGTGTTTTTTACTCAATGATTTTCTGTTACGTTGAACAAAATTAATATTTTTTCCAGAAATACGTGTTATTGTCGAATTCATCGTGATGCTATACAAAACTGATTACCCAAGGGCGTAGGCTGGGGGTGCACTGGTGCACGTGCACCACCCCTCCCCCCTCCCCCCCGCGAGCCATAGGAGTTCCACCCTATAGCCAAAAAAAAAATCAAGACAAGAAAAGAAAAATAAATTAATATAAAAACGAAAGAGAAAAAAACCAAAAACAACAAATTTTAAACAAGGCAGTGGCTGGGGTGCACCGGTGCACTGCCCCCCCCCTCCTGAAGCAGAGGAGTTCTGCCGCTGGCAAGCAAAAGAAGATTTGCACCACCTTTTCTGCTTTCAACGCCTGATTTCTCAATTTAGTTCCACCTCCCTAGATGTGCAACCTCCCGTTCCACCGCCCTAAGATGTGCACCTTCCATGCCCAAACCAGCCTACGCCTTGTTACCATAATTCTGATATCAATTGCGTAAGGATTGAATTCGTATGGCGTAATTTCCTACATGAAATAAAGATATCTGCTATTTTTCAGGATGTTTTGTTTAGCAAAAGTGTGATGTATGAGCTGCGTAATTAGCTTTACACATAATTCTCACTACTCCTTTTGGAAGAAGTAATTTCATGGGTGGCTGCGAACCGGCAGAAGTGGTGGGGATGACCGATCGAATTTTCAAAATTTTTGAGGACACCCACAAATCAAATGCTATTTCTTGAAAAGGGGACCACCAACATTGTACAACGTTTAAAAATATACCACTATCTCTTAACATTGGCATGTATACTTTTTATTGTGTTACGGTACATAGACATTTCACGTAATGCTGTTTCTAGATCTTTGCTTGTAATATAAGTACATACAGCATGGACAAAAGTTTGGTTATATTTCCTACCAATTGGCAGTTTTCAATTCATATCAGGAAAAGGTTCGTGTCCTGAAGTAGAGACAGGGTGGTCCCATTAGGGGGGCAAGGGGGCGGGCGCCACCCCCCTATTTTATTGTTAAAATGACTGGAATTTTACTGTTTTTCGAAAATATCGCCCCTCCTATTTCTTGTAATTTTGCTATATTAACAAAAAAATATGGCGGCAAAAAAATGTTTTTTTGTCGTCGTAGCCCCCTGCCCCGCTTGTCGGACGCTGTTGCGGCTGGCATTTTGGCTAGCTAAAAACTATGTTCGGCAGGCAAATTCCCCCGACGGATTCGCCCCCCTAAAATTTTACCCTGGCGCCGTCCCTGGTGAAGGCTCATTTGACTTAGTAATGTTCGCATGGGTAGTCAATATTATTTATAAGAAATCTGCACTTATAAGACAGGCGCTATGAAGAAATAACCATATTGTAAACTTTTGTACAGGATGTAAATACTATTAAAAAATAAAACCTTTCAATGCGGTTTGATGACCTATTCCGATGTGCGAGCGATGCGAAGCGAGCCCTAGAAATTTTTAGGACCGGTGTGAGACTGCATGGTATCCAATAAACATCTTATAAAAGGGAAAGTGCTTTCTGAAATGTCTCAGTCAGCAGACAAAAGCATCTTCAAACATGATACTGTCAAATACTAATTGCTGAGCGAGCCTTACAAATTTAAGCAAGTTGTCTAAGTCGATTTTTAAATTCGCGGACAAATTAAAAAAAGGGAGCATTAAGAAACAGTGCTTCACTTAAGAAAAGGTGTAGCGGCACCAACTTTGATGTCAGGGTGAAAACCTTGCCTTAGCGGCTTTAGAAATCTTGACTTTAAGGACTGTATGAAAAACACATTTTCTTTATTTTTCCGGCTTTTATGTCGTTTTGGTGACAGGTCACATATTAGTCTTTCAGGCTGGGGATCTTTGATACCATCATTGGTGGGAACAATATTCACACAAAAAAAAGTTGTTAAACAAATTATCAGGTCATTTAAAATCTTCATCCTCGTGAATTACGTACTTAATGTCGTTTTGACTTTTTCCCTAGAAGTAAAGTAAATTAATTAATGTATTTTCAAAATTATTCTTTGGTTGGGGGCGCGGAACGATTTCGTTTTGGGTGGGGGGGGCAAAGCACAAAAAAAGGGCATTATATGTTCAAAAGGGGCATTGGGCGCAATCAGTATTTTCACTATCAGATTAGGTGTTTGCTTTGAAGATGTGTTTTAGCGGCAATCTAACTCGAACCCAACCTTCTAAAATGGGTTCATTTGAAAAATATGAAATCTATAGGCCTACACATATCGCGGATGCGAGCGGCGTTTGAGAAACATTTAGAAATACGTTGTTAAACTCGCAATGTGTCTATTCTGGCGACTAATTACAGCACTGATATTTTGTAGTGTTTTTAAAAAAGGATAAAGAAATCTGTTAGATCAAACTTTTCTGCTTGAAGTAGCTGTTCTTCATAGTAATGTACTTGAGCAAAACCTTTATGAAGGGATTCTATCATTTTAAACATGAAATATAATGTATCTACCTCCGGACGCAGCGATAGCGACGGCGAGCCGCGTTTGGGAAAAATTGCGAAATTTTCAGATGTAAAACTCGCTTTGTGGTCTATTCTGGACGACTAATAACAGCACTGAAACCTGTCTATAGTGGCACCACGGAACAAAAATTTTGGCCTTTATAGACAGGTTCTTTAACACATGATTTGTTCCAGTGGCGAATCATTTTGTGGTCACCTATAGACAGGTTGGTGCTATAGCAGAAGGTGGCCGCTAAGACAGGTTTGACTATACTTAAAAAAATAAAAGAACATCTGTCTAGATCAAAACTTTCTGCTTTGAAGTACTGTTTCTTTCACGGTAATGTAATTTGAGCAAAACCTTTTTGAAGGGAATTTCTGATTCATTAAACATGAAATATACAAGTATCTACTCGCAAGCGACGTAGCGAAGGCGAGCGTTTGGGAAAAATTGGAAATTTTCAGCATGTAAAAACTCGCTTTGTGTTCTATTCTGGCGCTAATATCAGCCCACTAATTTTTGAGTATTTAAAAAAAAATAAAGAACATGCTTGTCTAGATCAAACTTTCTGCTTGAAGTAGCTGTTTCTTCACGTAAGGTTAACTTGAGCAAAACCTTTTTTAAGGGGATTTCTAGATCATTAAACATGAAAGTATTACATATATCTATCTCGCGAGCGAGCGTAGCGAGCGAGACCGGTTTTTGGAAAAATTTGAAATTTTTAAGTTGTAAAAAACTCACTTTGCGTCTGTTCGGCCTAATTACCACCTCGGAATTTTTGCAGTGTGTTAAGAAAGAAATGTATAAAATATCATTTGCGAATCCCTTCATTATCGACTATGAATAGCGACCCTCTTTTTATATTATGAGTGGCAATCCCTATGAATAATGGTCCTTATAAGTTTATGAATAATGACCCTATTTTCCCTTTATGAGTAGCGACCCTTCAGGTATAGGAAATTACACGTTATGAATAGCGACCCTTATGAAACATGGTCCTTATGAATAGTGGTCCTTATGACTAGCGACATTATCCCGTTTATAAATCTGTGAGAAGGAAAAATTTTCTATACAAAATATATGTGACAAATTCAACAAACGAAAATAAAACTATTTACCTCGCTTTTAGAAATCCTTTAAATTCTATTATCCGAAAAGCAAAGAAGTCGCACATCGCAAGGAAGTTTGAGGCGGTTAATAATAAACCTAAAAATACTTGGAAATACACTAATGAGTTACTTTCTAGGGAAAAGCCCAAAACCGACATTAAATACATAATTCATGGAGATATGAAGTATTAGGATCCTAAAGACATTGCTAATTTGTTTAACGACTTTTTTGTGAATATTGGTTCAATGATGGCATCAAAGATCCCTCCAGCCCAAAAGAATATGTCATCATACTTGAGTAACAATGTACACACACTTTTTTTATAATGCCAATTCTTGAAGAAGAAATTGTTGATGTGATATCAAATTTTCCGTCCGGAAAGGCAGCTGGACCAGATGATATACCACCTGATATTATTAAAGCAGCAAGGTTTGTTCTGGCAGAACCACTGGCTTTTATATTTGATATGTCGATTACTCAAGGAATATTTCCGGACGACGTAAAGCTTGGGAAATTAGTACCAGTTTTTCAAAAGGGGAAAAAGTGCGAATTGGGTAACTACAGACCCATACCAATTTTACCTATATTTTCCAAAATTTTTGAGAAATTAATTTTTAACCGACTGATGGATTACCTAAAGTCATTTAATTTGCTTAGTGATTCTCAATATGGTTTCAGACCTGGTCGATCTACGGAACACGCAATACTGACTGCTGTGCAGAAACGCTTTTGAAAAAGGTGAATATACAGTAGGCGAGTTCCTGGACTTGTCCAAAGCATTTGATACTGTTAATCATGAAATTCTGCTCAAGAAATTAGCCCGCTACGGGATACGGGGTACGGGCTTAGACTGGTTTAAAAGTTATCTATCAAATAGGGAACAGTATGTGTCTTATAATTTGCAAAATTCAACGAATCTTCAAATCTCATGTGGAGTTCCACAAGGTTCTGTTTTATTTCCGCTACTGTTTATTCTATACATTAATGACATAAGTAATGTAAGTACTGAATTGTCTTACTGTTTATTTGCTGATGATACAAGTTTATTGTTTAGCCATTCAAGTGTTGACACAGCCATATCTGTCATGAACAGGGAATTAACCAATATAAGCGATTGGCTGAGTACTAACAAGTTAAGTCTAAATATCAAGAAAACAAATTATGCAATTTTTACCTTCAGACAAAAGAAATATGAACAAACAATTCCTGTCATGGTAAATGTCATACAGTTAATTCAAGTGCAAAGTACAAAATTTCTAGGTGTGATTATTGATGAGAATTTGTTGTGGATGCCTCATATCCATGCTCTCTGTGAAAAAAAATCAAAAACGGTTGGAATCATTAACAGGTTAAAGTTTTTCGTTCCAGCTAACGTACTGAAAATTATGTACAATACACTTATTTTACCTTACATTAATTATGGTGTATTATGTCAATACGAATCGAGTATTACTGCTCCAAAAGAGAGTAGTAAGAATTATGAGTAAAGCTGATTATGCAGCTCATTCATCACCATTTTTTGCAAAACAAAGCATCCTCAAAATGGCAGATGTCTTTAACTTAAATGTGGGGAAATTAATGTACAGCCATACGTATTCAACCGTACCAGCCGATATCACTAATCAGTTTGTATTGGCATCATCAATACATTCGCACAATACACATATTTCTGAAAGAAATTATTATTTTGTTCAACATAACAGAACATCGTTGAGTAAAAAAATCTGTTTTCTCATACGCAATTCAGTTTTGGAATAGCTTGATTCCTGAACTTAGAGTTTCTCCTTCTCTCAAGACTTTCACTTACAAACTGAAAAGAAATTTGATCAATTCTTATTACATGTAGTATGTATTGCTGAATATACGTGCACATACCTTAGATTGCATCTCATGTAAAAATACATTTCTATTTAAAGCATAGTTGTTGTTGTTGTTTTTTCATTATACGTGAACATATGTTAGATCACAGCTCATGTATAAAAACAAATTCTATCTAAATTATCATTGTTTTTTTTTTTTTAGATAATTGCAAGTTTTCAAATTATAAGAATGATACCGTTTTATGTTTGTTGTATTGTTTTTTTTATTGTTCTTATAGTATAAATTTTCTTTGTATATAGGAAAGAGTATAAAAGCAGAGTTCACTGCTTCCCTTTTTCCTTGTACCCTTCACCAAACTACATATAGAATCAAATTGTATATTGTTCTTTATTATTGTAATATTTTTTTTTCTATTGATATACATAATGTTTAAATTTGTAAATATTGTTACATCTTTATATTGTTGCGTGGTGTTGTTGGTACGAAATAAACTCATTCATTCATTCATTCATTCCATTCATTCATTCATTCATTCATTCATTTATTCATTCATTCATTCATTCATTCATTCATTCATTCATTCATTCATTCATTCATTCAATCAATCAATTAATCAATCAATCAATCATTTCATTCATTCATTTTATTCATTCATTCATTCATTCATTCATTCATTCATTCATTCATTCATTCATTCATTCATTTAAACAAGTCCGTATCTGTTTTGCTGCGTGAGTGCCGTGCATTGGCAAATGGCAATACAGTGTACTCGTATCTTTCATAGGGCGAATGTGTTGCGTACAATTTTGCGAAGCAGCGAAGGCGAATGTACGTACGGTGTTGTGAAATTATGTGTCATCAAATTCACCATGAACCTGAAAGCGTTATTTCAAGATTTTAATCCAAGGTTTGTTTATATTTGTAGTAATACCATTATTGATTACAACTGAAACATGTTGTGGTTGTTTTCAACAGTGTTACTGAGTTTTTCATCTGCGGTTTGTACGAATACTTTTGTTGATATTGAACAACAGTCCCACATGTTCGATTTCGTGTTGCTGTATTCTCTAGTGTAAACAAGGCAGCGTGAACGACAAGTAGATCTAAGGGAAATTGATTGTAGTGCAATAGATGCTGTATTGTCTGCTATCTACCCTTGGTAAAATGGTAAATGTTAAGTTTGATGATAGAGGTTGTGCTTCAAGTTAGATTTATGTGTACAGTATATTGGTGAATCCTAGATAACTTTTAATTTGGGGGAATGATTTTACTAGAGTAACTAAACAGTAAAAAGCCAGGACCCTTCAATCGATTGCTGCCAAGAATCGACCACACGGGATAAAAATATTTTTTGCATTGTGAAAAACTCTATACATCGTATGCATACACTTGCCACATGTTAACACACTCTCATACTGGCATGACTGGGGTCAATCCTAGCCTGTCCAGACGCCGTGCTATACGCACGGCGTCTGGCCTAT
>JZLH01S0093664.1:72431-87772 GCA_001188425.1 Eucidaris tribuloides | reverse complement strand
TAAATAGGGATGATTTTGCCCCAAAATAGGAAAAGAAACAAGTTTCCTGTAAGAATGTAGTAAAATTATCAAGAAACATAGGAAAATCACATCAAAACAACAACCGAGAATGGTTAAAATTCAGATTCTTTCCTCCAAATTCAGAATCGTAGGGAGGTCTGCATAAAAGGAGGTGGCAGGATTGGAAGTAGTTCTCCATTTAGGACACAATGATACCAGAATCAAGTATACTGTTTAATGTTCCTGACATGAAAATTTCATGTTCGAGTACAATCATCAGAAAACGATGTGATGATCAAATTTGGTTGTGTAGCTTTCAATGGAGTAAATTTCTATCAGAGTCATGCTTTATTTCCAAGCAGGACAGATTTTTTTTTTTTTTTTTTTTTCGGAGCTACTTTCAAGCCTGATTTAGTGATTTTAGTATATCATATATTGAACCCTATGATGGAAATTGAGGGCTGTTTGGTGATTTTAAGGGGCTATTTTGTTAATTTTGGGGGCTAAATTGCCCTCAGCCCTTGTGTTTCCTATGCTGTTTCCAATACTGGTTAATAAATGCCAATTACAATTTCAAGACACACTCTTCAAGTCTGGATACGCCCTCTCTAGTGTATATATTGGTATATGTTTCAATCCATTATTCTTGAAGTATTGTTTACTTCTGCCAATTGTGCCACTACCCTTTAATTTCCAATTTGAGGGACTGGGTATGAAGTGTCTCTCTTGATGGCACTGACGTTGGGACTGATTTTCAACCTTGGGTTCTCTCTCTCCAAGACAATGATGATACAGTCTTCTACTTGACAGCCAGGAGCACAAAATTCCTTGGAGATATGCTGGCATCAAAGACTGGAATTAGCTTGCTGTTTATACCTAGCAAACAAAATAAAACCAAGACAATTCATTGTTAACATATAGAAGGGAAAGGGTTACAGAGAATGATATTACATGTATATTAATAGACAGATGTGAGGTTCCTTCTGTACATATCAAGTCCTTGATTTTTACCTTTTTCACTACTCAGAAAAAGAATGACTCGATAGGTTGAATCTCTAACCAGCTAATTACAGCAGATTGTTGAACTCCTTATGAGTTGGGACCAACAAAATTTGCTTGTTATATTGAAATTTTGTTATACCAAGGTTGCAAAAACAATGAAATACAAAGAAATGTTCAATTTTGGGACTGGAAAAATCTGTTTGCTATAACAAGATTTTGTTATATGACATATCAGTGTACTTTATAAATAGTGGAATGTACTGGTCAAAAGCACAACCAGTTACGTACTGCTCGGTACAAGCAATGCCATTTATAGAAAATACATACAAATTCTGAATCCACTTTTCACTTCTGAATTCATTATATGGAGTGTCCAGTAGGAATGAATACATGTATTAATGTATTAAAGGAAGGTTGAGAACAACCTTGTTTCAGACTGACTTGCTGTATCCACTGAACAATACATCAAATGCTTGATCTTTATTTCTAAATGACTCTAAATGACTAAAAGAATTATCCACTGTCACTGTAGTCAAAACATGCCAGTATAATAATCAACAGATGAAATATTCATTCATAAGTAGCAGAACCTTGTTTCAATTGAAACCTGCTTGTATTTATGGGTTAACCAAGGTAGCAAATAACAGAGAAACAGTTCCTCTCATCAGGGCAGGGAATAACGTATTACATGTATTTTGGGGTGCTACTTTCAAGCCTGATTTTGTGATGCCAGTATGTGATACATTGAACCCTATAAGGATAATTGAGGGCTATTTTGTGATTTAAGGGGGTTAGTTTGGTTAATTTTGGGGGGGGGGGGGGCTAAAGGCACCCTCAGCTCCTGTGTATTTGCTATGCTGCCTGTCATAATAAACCCACCACCTCCCTGTAACATCTCATAAACTAAAGGTCAATAAACAATGTGTGACCAAGTAGTCACCATCATCTAGTGTTGTTCCTTATGGTGGGGTTAGAGGCTTCGCACCTCCATCATTTTTGCTCTTGATTCTTGAACCCTTGATCTAACTTCTTCATTACTAAGTCCGTTCATTACTAAGTCCAGTCCATGTCTTGATATCATCATTGCTTGCTGTCTACCAAGTAAACCACATACCATCTGTTGTCCGGCAGAAGAGCCTTAGCATATGTTCCCGGCAGAAGGGCTTAACACTAAATTGTCTTTAACTTGAAAACCATTTTCTTCACATGAAATCCAAGTAGTATGATACTTTTAGATTCTTCAGCCAGTCTGTTGAGTGCAAATATCAAATAAGGCAACATTTCTCAAATTAGAGAAAATTCACTGTTAAGGCCCTTTTGCTGGATAACCGACAATACACTGGCACTAAAATTATTTCAGTGACAAGACAACTCTGGCCCCATGGAAATATTTGTGGAGGAGGGGGGAAACAGGGTGCCCTGGGGAATACATTGCATAATCCACAACAAACCTTGTTCATGTAGATATAATACTCTGTCCACCAGCACCAAACCTCATGATGGGACCCATGAGACTTCGTACGGAATGATAAGTGACCACATCACACCACCAGGGTTCTAAAGACTCTTGCAGGTCAGAGAGAAGAGACTTGGTGAACGGAATGTCTAACTTGGTGAGAGCAGCTGCAGCATACCTGTATAATAACATATCAATGAGTACATTCTGTACTAAAAAGTAATAGGCTAACATTGTGGAGCTTCAAATTTAAAAAAAATGTCAAACTTTGCTATCTGAGCTACATAGTAGTGTTTGAATGGACAAGTAAATACACTAGAATGCAAAAGTTTGAAAATTTATGCTGCCACTGGCAAGACATGAATGGATAAACTATTAGTACTCGGGGCGAGTAAAAAATAGCCTAGATGCACACACAGTAAGTCTATGGGAGGAAATGGGCAAGTGAATCCGGTCAACTTACGATTTTCACTTTTTTAAAGCACTAAATAATTATTTTGAAATACAATTTTTTTCAGGGCTTTATTTTTAGACCTTATCAAAAAAACTTGGAGCATGGAGGATTTTGTAGCTCACATTTTTTTAACTGTGGTAAATGTAAGCCAGTGGCTTTTAATATAAAGATGCCAATATGAACAACAGCCAACCAAAACAGCATCCAGAAGGTCGATCAAATGGTTCATAGCAACTCAACAAAACTATCACTATCATCAATGGGAGAAACGGTTACATGGTCATTCATATCGGTTAATTTCGTTCGTTTATTGCACTCATTTAAGCTGATCATTATCCATTTACTGGATATGATATGGGTGATTTTACACATGCAACAGATAGAAGCAAGACCCACCTCATAGAACCCCAAATAATTAAAATTTGTAACTGTGTGTGGTTGTTATGAGTCTGTTTATCAACAGAAATTAAGCAAATAGAATCAAAGCAATATCCAGACATTTAAAGTGCTTTCACTTGCAATTAGTTTTTTTGGCTGCGGGGGGGGGGGTGGGGGGGCGGGGGTAGATTCTCCCTCTCCCGAATCTAACGGTGTACGCGAAATGCAGCAAACGCATCACCCACTAAATGTTTCGTTAATAAACCCGCAATTTATTTCATATCAATTAACTATGCTCATTTGAGTGTAAAATTAGAATCAAGCTCTAATTCACTAAATGAGCTCCGAAGATGCTATTTTTTGATGTAGACACTCTTTTTAATATTCTTAGCAAATGTACTTGAAAAATATTTGAAGTCAAATGTGAATTCCCATGTCTTTTATAGTTTTTCTAAATTTCTAATGAATTTATTTGCATTTTTACCCTTTATTTGTTTTCAATGAAATAGGGACACTTTTGTGATTATAAAGAAGATGAAATTAAATAACTTCAAGCAGTAGAAGTAAACATAATCATATATTTAAGAATTTGGGCTTAACACATAAATTGAAATTGTACATGAAATTAATATTTTTTTGTGATTTTTAGTCTGACCCGTCAGAATCGAATGCCAAGACCTTGCAAATTTGGTCTCAAAATATGCATGAGATTTGAGAGAAAAAGTAATGAAATACAGCAACAACTGCTTCACATGTCGCACACATATTACACCAAACACTGGGGGAGGGGCGGGGGGTTTCTAGGGTTAACATATTTTTGAGTCTTAAATATGCCACCACAATTACTGTATACTCCATATAATTTGCATGCATATATATTTTTATGATTTTGCTTCAAGACGGGAAATTCACAAGTTTAATTTCGCGATTTAATTGTATTTGCATTCACTTTCTACAGAAATATAAGGAAGTGAAAATTTTCGCAAGCATTAAGTCGCGAAATTCGCAAAAATAAAACCACCACGAAATATTCAGCGTATACAGTATGTCTTGACACAAATCATAAATCACAAAATCCCTTCCCGGCTTCCCCCATGCCAACAACAATGATTTGCACAAATTTTTGTTTGTATACTCTTCCTACATGATGTTCTTGGGTGAATATTAACTCAAACATTCATTGTTACAAATGTATAATTTCACACTATTATAAAAACATCATTCCACTTACTCTTCAAATGATTTGAGATGGGGCTTCTTGACACTTGCTATGGCTTTCTTGATTCTTCGGATACCCTCATGTGTTTGGGTTAGTTCTGGCTTGGTTCCTTGGATCAGCACTTCTAACGTGGCACGATACCCATGGAGAATTAAGTTAGGATCCCTGTCTGGAACGCAAAATGTAAATCAATGATGAAACAAACAGGGTTATGTTCACAGATATGTGAGAGTGTTAGACTCTCCCAAATTTCTGTGGACATATCACTGATAATGGGCAGCAACTGTTGGTATCTGTGTATCTGTTTTGGATTGTCTAACAACATTGACCATAGTTTGTTGGCAAAATCAAACAATTTTGCCTGTGCACCAACCTGCTGGGAATCTAGCTCCTTATCTTTTACTATACATATTGTCTACACTTATAATAATATGCACCATGTATTGAGTATTGAAAACAAGGCAAGGCTGATGAAGGGTATTAAATTCCCAGAAAGAAGAATTTTTGAAAGAATAAATCCAAAGATTTGTTTTGTAACCAAGTGTACAGATATCTGTTCAACAATCAACACTGAGCAAATTTGTGAACCTATTGTTTCTTTTGTCATATTTATATGTTGTGTTTCAGTTGGCATTTGTGAGTATTTCCATACAAGAACAAGCTTTGCCCAATAAAAAGGGCAATTATGGTGGTTGACACACCCATACTTTAAAAATATGCAAAAAATCTTGAGTACATTATGGAAATGATTCATTTTGTGTGTGTACCTTTTAATCTTTGGCTGTAGCTATGGAGAGAATGACAGGCAAGTTCCAGCGATTCAAACTGAAGTTCACTTCCATTAAGTCCTTCAACCCAACTACTCATGGGATAACCCCTAGCTGGTGTCATCCATTTGGAATCAGTCTTTTTGGTCACATGACAATCTCCATCATCGGTAGGATTGCTAAGCTTCTTGTCTTGAGTTGTTGTGCAGTAGTTGTCTGTATTTTGGTCATTTGCCGCTCCTTCACATTGCTGGAGTGAATAATTGCTGTTATTCGCTGGAAGAGCCGACTCCATTTTCATGTAGCAACAGGCAACGGAGGTTAGTGCCCTCGCTTGTTCACATTTGGAGAAAACACGCAGCATCGTGGGTGCAAGGTCGCCACAAGTGTGAAGTCCAGCAAGCACAAATGACGAATCAGGATTAGGATTTGGGTGTTGATGCTGCTGTTCTGCATTGAAAGTCGATGTATGACATATGTCTGTTTCTTTAATTTGGCTTACATTCTGTTCTTCAGTATTTGTTCTCTCGGTTCCTGGTATTTCACTATGCTTGTATACTGTTCTCAATTCTTCAACACTTTGAACACCTGTATGTCCAGCAGACACATTTTCTGAATTTGTTTTTATTGTTACATGCTCCTCATCTGAATATTGCACATCAAAGTTCTGTCCCTCAGTTAAGAGGGTTGAATCACCTACATGATGCGTGGTGGACTGTTCCAGATTCTCATTTTCAGTGTCTGATTGGTTGTTGATTACATTCAGGAATTCTTCCACTGTAATTTGGGGGTGAACCATACACTCCACATGTTGGGGTGGACTCTGAACAGGGTCTTTATCACTTCTGTCATCCTTTCTGGCTACCTGTGAGCAAATCAATTGAAGAGTTAAGTTATTCATCAGTAACTTTGTTGAGACACTGACCAAAAAACAACTTAAAATTTCATCAAAGAAAAAATGTTAACATTTTTTTTTGTATAAATGTTGTAACATACATGTACAGTGTGTACCATACTTTCATTTGTATCATCCAATTACACTCACAGCCATAAAAAGTATAGGCCTATAGTCCATTCTTTGAAATTAACACATTACTTTAGATGTACCGTGTTAACAACCACACAGATCAAACAGTTATCCCCATTGTAGAAAGTAATGAGTTCAATAAAATTCAGTTGCATAATATGCTATTCACAACATTCTATACAAGTTTACCAATTTCATGTATCAACATTGGCATTCAAACTGACTTGTCTTGATATTTCAAACTGACATTATTGCAGAGACATGATGAATTAAATTAGCAAAATTTCCCTTATGTTGTGAATCTGAGAGTAGTATACAAAGAGCAAAGTGTTGGAATTAAACATTCTTACCCGTTTTTCAATTATGGTCTTGATTTTTCTGCAAATGAAATTGGTAAATATGAGGATTTAAACAATATTGAATCAAGAGACATCAATATATTAAATGCATGTACCTCTCAGCCATGTATGTTATTCTGCTCACAAGTTTATTGGTGGGAAGAGCACCACTAGGTAAACTAGTTTTAACATCCAAGTAGATCCTTGTCATTTGATTGGAGGATTGTTGGTCACATGATATTGAATAAATACCCTATTCAGCGCAGTGTACAATTTGGTTATATTTTTGCGTGCATGTTGGTTCTATTTTTGTCCCATTCCACGGTTCGTAATGCCGTACTGTGTGCAGCGCATGCAGTGTGTGCTACACACGTAGTACATACCACACTGACTGAACTGTACGATGATGTACGTACTGTAATGAGTTTTAAGTTTGAACTATAAACATAACCAGGAACATAAGAACTCACTGCTTTGATAAGGATTTGAATGTTTGGCGAAATTTAGACTAAAATGAGGAAACTGCAGAGACATTGACTAAACACACGTACACTGCACATGCTGAATTTGTGAATAAGCCAGAAAGAGAATCAGAATGTATGTACGGCTATATTTTTCATACTTTAGTTTACAATCCTCCGATCAAATGACAAAGATCTACTTTAATCGTCGTATAAAACAAATAATGTTTCATCATTCCTTCAATATTACAAAATTTTCATTCGTTGAAAGATTAAACGTTCCATTCAACTCGGCTTTGCCTCGTTGAAAAGAACGTTTAATCTTTCAACTCATGAAAATATTTGTACCATTGAACTCATAAACATTCATTATTTGTATAACGACCCATTCAGATTTAAAATTATGAGCATTTTGAAGACTCTGCATTTGAAACCTCTGCCCTCCCACAACATGTATGTCTATTGTTATCCACGGGGTGATTTCATAGTAGTCCTGTGGCATTTGATCTCCAATATCTAATCAGTTCACAGTTGTAACTTTGTATACGGGGACATTTAACCTGAACTTAAAACAATCAGTAAATCTCACGTTCCTGTGGTAACCAGATAATACAAATACAAGGCCACTTGAGTTTATCCACAGTGTACAACGAGTTCAGGAGCAGTGCATAAATTATGTGTGATAACAATGTGATAACTGTGATATTTTATCTGAGTTTGCTTTTGATGTAATACATGTAAATGTAATGCAATTACACTTGTTATTGTATCAGTCTACATTTGCACCAAGTTTGTTTAACTCTTTACACGCTGAATTTATTTTGAGGGGATAATAATGACAATCGTTCTTCTCACATTTTCTTTGAATTTTTCACTTTCCTTTTTGTGGTAATGAAAATAGTTATTTTTCTTTAGATCTTACTTAAGCAAACTAGCTATTTTTTAGTGCCTCCTGTGCAAATGTGAAGAAAAAACTTTATTATTACGATTGTTCAATTTAATTGTACGAATGTGCACAGGAGACTCTTTAGCATGCTACGGGTTAAATACCCATGAGAGGTTTGCAAGGCATTGTGGTCAGGAGGCAATAACAGAAAAACAGAAAGACTGCCAGACAGTCATCCCACAAATCTGATGTCTAGATCTAGCACTTTCAGTGCAATGACCCCCCAAAATCCCCCCAAATATAATTTCAAATATCTCTGAGTAAATCCAGATATCATTTATCTCATAGCAAAACAGAAAATATTGAACTGCTGATTTTTTGAGCAATTATTAAAGGCACTGTATAACAGTGTTTCCAGTTTAAAATATCTGAGCTGCATGATTCCCCATGTTACCAGTGTCTCTGACATGGTCTAAAAATGAAGCCCTGAAAAAATTGCAGTTTAAAACGATCAGTAAGTGCTTTAAAAAAGTAAAAATCATTGAGAGACCATTCCAGCTTACCCCCATAGACTGCTGTGTTGCAGAATTTCCCATCGCCCGATAGGAAATTAATGTGCCAATTTGAATCTGCACATATTGTACAAGTGACAGCATAACTGTCCAAACTTTTGTGTTCTAAGGTGTTTATTTGTCCATCGAAACACTACTAGATATGTCAGAAAGCAAGGTTTGACAATTTTTTAAATAAGGCTTCCACACTGTTATATAGTGTCTTTAAATGCCCTATATACTACCCTCAGCAATTGATAAAAACATTCACCAATTTCAACCATACACCCCTTCCCCTGGCCCCCTACCCTCCCTCAGACTTTCTTCCCATACCTACCCTGATGTCACCTGTGATAAAGGGCCTATAACTGCATTGAGTATTGCATGGGATATAAAGAGGAAATATGCTTACTGTAAATAATGACTGTGTAATCGATATAATACTATAGGCATGTTATTGTTTGATGTAAGTATTGGTGGATTCTACTGAATACAGGCAACAAAGCGTCTGCACCAAAACTTCGGGTTCATTGAGCATTTACAGAAAATGGCACTTTGCAAAAAGACCTCGGCCTATAACGTTGAAATAAATAGAAAGTATTTACAGAGGCTGTTTACCTGACTACTGTGGTGAGAGATAGAATAAAAATGAAACGCCTCAATAATTCTTGTATTATCAAGGTGTTTTGCTCGTTTTTTGTTTGTTTTCTTTTGTTGGATGTCTGCTTGAATACCTCTCGAGATTCTTTGAAACTGAAATCGTACAGGATGATCTAAAATTAGTCTGATATGTAGACTCTGAACAGTCCTTCACTTGGAATCGGGGCCCGCGAAGCTCGTCGGCCAAACCTGAATTGGCAATCCAATAGGCTAGCAGCCACAGTAGACATGAATTTATTTGCTCAGCAGGCCATAAAACGGATGCTATGCAAGCGTGATACACATATAGAAGAAAGTGTGGGTCTGCGTTATAGACTAGCTTAAACTTGGAACAAGTGCTACTGAGTGTATAGTTGGGTCGCAGAGAAAATAAATGTTGGCATAATCGCATTACACAGAAAATACTTGTATCATCAAACGTGTAAGACTTTACTGTTATGCCGGTTAAGTAGACATCATGAATTCCACCAACAAGACCTACCAGTCTTTACAAGGTGAGTTAACTAATCCTAATACATTTACCGATTTCATGTAATGAGCTTACACCCCCTGTTTGCTTGCACGTCACGGAAGTGCAGGCTGATCTTATTTTTTTTTCTTGAACGACCAACGCACCGGTGAACAGAGTTTCCTGGCATATATTTTGTGACTTTTACTTAGCAACACAACTGTCAGTCTTGATCTTATATAAGTTTTTCCACAGCTCCACAGATTTTTTTTTTCTTTAAGAACGGGTGTGTTAAATACTGGTGGATCTGTTGGTTGAATTATTCAGGTCTGCTAAACTACAAGTGGGAACTACAATCGGTCTTTGCCTGATGGATAACGCTCTGAATCTGAGCCGAAGACCCCGGCCTTAGCTTTGGTGGAGAATAAATGTCAGACAAAGTGGAGATTTCATGCAACGGAATGGGGGGGGGGGAGGGGGGCGAAACATCGAAGGTAAAATAATTATACCCTCGCGGAGGAAAACAACTGCATGTGATAAAGCATTATCATTAATAAAAAGTGGAAAGTGTAAATTTGAATTCCCCCCCCCGCATTAACAAAGTTTAATCATTTCAGTTTTATCACATACGCCTAATGAACAGGTTTTGCATAATGATACAAAATATATCAAAAATGCTTTTAAAATGTTTTAAAATACACTCAACAAAAAAAGTTCTTGGACACTTATAAAAGTTAAAATATACCATATAAATTTTTATTAAAAGGCACATTATTGTATATCAATATTACCAGACATCATTCCACTTCCAGTATGACATGAAGTTAACATGTGAGCAGTCATGCATGGCTGATTACATGCATTAAACAATAGCAAGGTCAGTAAAAATTTTTTGCAAGAGTGGAGTCATCAAGTCTTTCAGTTGTGAAAGTTTATGTGGCATAAGATCCATTGAACGACAAAAATTAAAGTTGAATGTCACTTTGAAAAAAATTGTCTATCTTGAATACATCACTATTCCACTGGAATTTTTAATAAAAATTAGTCAATGAAAAAAAGGTCAAATTTCAGTATCTTGACTAATCAAAAACAGTTCAATATCTTGTTTGTCCTCCCTGGCTCTGAATGAGTGCAGCACATCGACGTCGCAGCTTCATCTTGAAAGTGCATGTCCAAATGATGCATCTCATGATGCATCTCTAAGCATTTCACTCAAATCATAAACACCTGTTGAAATTGTTGAATGTATACCTACAAGATGGACCTGATCATTAGCATTTGAAGGTTCAATTTCTTGCAATTTTTTTTACTGACCGTGCTATTGTTTAATGGATGTAATCAGCCATGCATGACTGCTGACATGTTAACTTCATGTCATACTGGAAGTGGAATAATGTCTGGTCATATTGATATGTACCTTTTGATAAAAATTTATATGGTATATTTTAACTTTTATAAGTGTCCAAGAACTTTTTATTGCCGAGTGTATATTAAACTTTAAAAATCAATCGAGTGGGGATTCCCTCCAAACTTTGGAGGGGGGGGGGACACGCCCCGTCCATGTTTCGGATTGCTGGGGGGGGGGCAAAAGTGAAAGAAGTCAAATATTTTGGTTCGCGCGCTAAAATGCAATACGGAATTTCACGCACGAAGCGCGCCGAAAAATAACAATTTTGTATGTTAAATAGTATTTTTTTATGCCTAGTTTAATGGCTTAATAGTGCCTTCCAATGCTTTTTAAAACATATTCTTGCATTGCATATTATGAATTTTTCAAGTTGTCAAAATTATTAGGGGGAGGGGGAATCGATATGTTTGCTCCCTGGCCACCTCAAGACGACAGCGGAACTTAAATACATTAGAAAACATTACTAGCAAATGCCTAGACCGTAATGTAGGGCTGCCTGTTCATGTCACGCAGCTGTTTTCGGGTGTTATACAATTTTGTGATACTGTACGTTGGAATGGATGTATGAAAGTGTATTATGTACTGTTTAACAACGTGAATTGTGAGTTGTTATTGCCATTAGTTTGAATGGAAGATTACGAATCTGAATGTTATTATCAAACTATTGCTATTCCAGATAAATGAAGAAAATAAATAGGCCTATATTGATGCCTTCAGGGTTTTGCTCTTTTTGTTGCATTCTTTGATATCGCGTGACAAAATTCTCAATATGGTTGATTGAGTTGATTTATCGGTGCGCGACGAAATTCTCTGATTTCACCTAGTGGCTTTACACAAGTTTGACAGGAAGATGACCCCATAATTGACTAAAACATGAATCACGAATTGTAAACTCTTTTGGTATTACTGATGCAATCCCTTCACCTAAAGTTTTAAGGTACTGTACATTAATGATTGTTTTAATGAATAGACGTGACTCTGCCTTTTATACTAATCAGACATTAATCATTTATACATTGTATAAACTTTTACAATGTCATAACCAGAAAAATCACAAAGATACTACATGAGAGGATTAAAGTATTTATACATTTTCCAGATTTTTTTTGATAAATTTATTCTTTGCCGCCGCATCAAAAAGTTGGGGAAGCTTTATTGGGGGTAAATGTTGATTTCCGAGGCCGAGCCCTGTAAAAGTCCGTTTTGTGTGTGTGTGTGTGTGTGTGTGTGTGTGTGTGTGTGTGTGTGTGTGTGTGTGTGTGTGTGTGTGTGTGTGTGTGTGTGTGTGTGTGTGTGTGTGTGTGTGTGTGTGTGTGTGTGTGTGTGTGTGTGTGTGTGTGTGTGTGTGTGTGTGTGTGTGTGTGTGTGTGTGTGTGTGTGTGTGTGTAGTGTAGTATGTGTGTGTGTGTTGTGTGTGTGTGTGTGTGTGTGTGTGTGTTGTGGTGTGTGTAAGAAGCGCTTATATGGTTTCATCAAACTTAGGAGGTCAAATTTGCAGTTGAAGAGTTAAGAGTCACAAACAGTAAAATCGACTGTAGGCCAAGGCAAAATATCGTGACATTTCGTAGTCCCATCATTGGTGTTTTACAAATTTCTAGTGATGATTATCCAAATATTATTAAAATCCTATTTAAGGTTTGTTCTCCAAAATTAATTTGCGTGTTTTTCAGAAATTTAATTAATTATGCCGGTTATTCACAATGTCGCGACCAAGTATTTTATCACGGTGTACAAAACAACGGAGACTTTCGCCGTGTGCAAAAATAAATTACGTGGTTGGTTGGAATGTCACTTCGTCACATCCTCGTTTGCAAACTAGGAAGTGCTTGACAATCTATGTACTGTAATCACAATGCCCCTGTCAATCCACAGATGTTTGAAAACTGAATAGGAACATTATATTTGAGGTATTTGAGAGCAACCGGACTATAATGGAGGACTGTGTGAATGGCTTTTGTTGAATTCATTTAAACGAATACACACACCAGTACAGTCCCATAGTGCAGAGATACAGGCCTTCATGAATATTAATAACATACATGTAGTTGTTAAAACCAATCTAGTGTTCGTGTCTGTGAAATTGCTACATTGAAATATTGACGGTGTTTCTTCCTTCTACGAATGGGACTGGGGAACGTGCCTCACTAATTAGTCGATTATCCCATGACGCGCAAATAAAAATTGGAGAACAAACGTGTTTTCTCATCAGCTTTGTAATGTTATTTCTCAATACCAATTTTGAGACTACATAACTTTTTCCTAGATCTTTTTTGGTCAATGCCCCAACATTCTAAAAGGTCGAAGTGTCATTCAAGACTTTGTAAGCATGTTATGACTGTGATAAAACGATCAATGCTATAGATTATATAGGGTCATACACGCACAGACCTTTACCGAACCATGATTATATTAAAGGCAGTGAATCTCATTTGCAACCATCCCCGCAGACCAGGAAAATATAACCCATGCCCTTAGGCTATTGATGAAGGGCATGTCTGTGAAATCTGGGGGTCAGTGATTGTCTAGAATTTGAAAAATGCAAAAGAAAATCAATAGCCGTTTAGTGTACGTTCTATGGTAGGAATTTTTTTCTCGAGAGAAAAAATTCAAATCTGAGTCTAACGGTCACTATAATTCCACTAAAACTGAGTTTCTAACTCCTATATTTTGCTAAAGGTTCCCAGATGGCAGTTTCTTCTAAATGCTATTGTATTTACACAATGTTAATTTTTAGGCATGCAAAAGAGATCCTCTGCCTTTAAGCATAGAAGAGGTTCACAGCTTTAAAAGCTTCGAAAAAATGCTGAAATGCATATACAGGCTAACAAGGTTTAAGTTCCAGCTCAGTTAGAGTTTATTTCCATCAAACCAAAGGTCATGCATGTTAAACTGCATTCATGTAAATAAAACATGTTTTACAATTTGTAATAAATACCACAAAGTAGGTCATGGAGTGTAGTACATCACAGGGTATATACAATAAATTGAATAATAAAGAAACAAATCTTATGTGCAGGGTAAACTAATTGAAAAGAGTGATCCACGGAAATGGAAAGTTTGAAAGCGTGGACCATTTTAGATATACATTGTAAATGATATAGCATGTAAAGAAGATACATAACAAAAAATGCACGTATCACAAATGCAAGCCATGGTCACTTATGTGCTGTATAAGCTCATGTACAGGCGCGAAGATCATGGAGATTTCATGTGACGAGTGGGGGACGAAGGCGAAATATAATACCCTCGCGTGGGGAAACACACAATGAGGACATTTCATAATGGTTTAAAAAATGGAAATTGTGACTTTAAAATCCCCTCACCTACATTATTAAAGTTTAATAATCTATTTTCATCACATTTATCCTTTGAATAGGTTTGCTGATTACAAAATCTATCAAAAATGCTTACAAAATCAATATATATATAATAATATTAAAGGTATTGGCTAACATTTACCACTGTTAAAAAAATCTGAGCCACATGATTCCCCATGCTACCAGTGTCTTTGATGAGGTCTAAAAATGAAGCCCTGAAAAAAATTGTATTTCAAAATGATTATTTAGTGCTTTAAAAAAGTGAAAATCGTTAGTTGACCAGATTCACTTGCCCATTTCCTCCCATAGACTTACTGTGTGTACACCTAGGTTAATAAAACTCGCCCCGAGTTTTATTGTTTATTCATGTATAACTTGCCATTGGCAGTGTAACTTTCCAAACTTTTGTATTCTAGGGTGTTTATTTGTCCATTTGAACACTACTATGTAGCTTAGATATCAAAGTTTGACAATTTTTTTAAATTGAAGCTCCACAATGTTAGCCTATCACTTTAAGTTGTAAAATTCGAGGGAGGGGGGGGGGGGACGATCCCCCTCCCGAAAAATATCGAGGGGATCGCCGCTCATGCTCATGTACCAGCAGCGGCGGGGTATACACTTCCTGTCTGATTCGAATGGTAAATGAGCACTAATCTGGAGACGAAGACGGTCATTTATCACGAATGACGAGATATCAGAGCGTACCTATGGTTCTGGGTGTTTCAGGGCGGATATATTTCTGTTGCAAAATAATCTCGTTATGTGCTTATCATCTTATTACAGCAGAACCTCCGGGAGAAGATGATTCCGTATCGAAACGTCACCCGTACAGAAAAGTTCGGCTTCAGGGCACTGCCAGCGACTTAGGGTCGACCGAGAACATGGACATCCTAAATGATGCTAGAAAAGGAGGGAAAGTCGCGATGCGAGTACTTCAGTACAAACGGCAACGATACTTGTAAGTAACTT
>JZLH01S0093664.1:45577-57386 GCA_001188425.1 Eucidaris tribuloides | reverse complement strand
ACCCCTCGTTGTTGTTTGAGGAGAGATAATTCTCCGTACCCAACGTGGAGGGTTCTGACTCCATTAGCCGTTTGGGCGTCACAATGGTGTATCAGAAAATAAGCGTTCTACGAGGATTTACAGACGAAAATCGCAAACAGGTGGCGTTGTTACTGGACAAGCCTCAGAAACCTCGTTCAGGGCTTGGGGTGCTTAATTTGTATGTCGTGTGTGTGCGCAGTGTTTGTGGCGGGGGGGGGAATATCCCCCCGGATATCACCCCAACAGAAAGTGGAGTACTGCAGCATCCCAGCACCCTTGGGCTTCCCAGGAGCCTGATAAAGGTATTGCTGACAAATATATAGAAGAACTCAAATACCAAATCATATGCTATTTTATGATGAGACTACATTCAGCATACATAGTCATAATGTCAAACTTTATGCATTCGCACCGAAGAATTAAAACAGCTCTATTAACCTGATCTGTCACTTTTCATATTGCACAGTTTGTTGAAGGTGACTCTCGTTACAGACCCTGCCAAAATAGTACTGTTCAGTGCGATAGGGAGCGGTGGAGATGGAGAACCCAAAACTACTCATCTCGGCTGATTGTGGCGGCAGCTAATGCCTCGTTGAGTGGCCAACTATCCGAGATTCCTTCAGGAGAGGAGCTGATTAAGACTGCTTTGAATACAAGTGAGTACAATGATGTTAGGATTAATGGTCTAAGCAGGGCATACACAAAGACAGACGCACACACACATACACACGCACAATGCACAGGACCACCACCCCCACCCAGCACCCACACAACACACTGCACGCACGCACTTCACCAAAAATACTCACACAGTTACACACAAAAACCATACATACATGGAAATATACTCTTTATTTCGATCACATTTATCGGCGATATCTACAATAAACGTAAAACGTGTGTAATATATAATTAGGGGCGGTGGAAGTGTAGTAGTGAGGGGGATAAACTGACAGTCAATATGATTCCTAACAATGGCACTCCCGAGGCGCCAATCTGCAGACACAACAGTTATGCAGAAACCGCCCAGTATGCCCCTTCATATATACTGCATGCGTGGAATAACATGGATCTGGATTAAATGGTCCTCAAATTTTTTGTTGCTCCACGCTCTCGTATTTGTGCTTCAAGTGGGGACAGCTGATTGTTTGAAGTCATCTCTTTTTTTTCGATTGGCTGCCCAAAATTCAACACGCTGGAACCTGTAATATTATTTTATCATTATATGAATTGCCCGTGAACTTAGAATGTTCCACATCAAAGAATGAAGAAGTCATATATGCGACAAACCTTTGGAACTTCTCTAGTGACGACAAGTACGTGTGGAGGTACATGCGGATAAATATAATAGAATCAATCGGTTAAATTTGCCTATTACATCGACACTGGCTGAAGGCTCTACCGCTCCTGCAGTGCACAAAAGCTATTAGAACTCTTTCCATTAACGTTTCTGGGCTTATTTTAGACTGTAGCGGCAAGGTATCAATAACGCTCTTAGAAAAAAAAATTTCCGTAGTCTCCAGATTGTATTGAAAAAATATCATTACAGTTGATTAAGATGAAGTTGTTTGGCATGAGAAAACAATTTGTTCTCCGGGTTTTATTTGCACTTGATGTTCGATGAATAATCGACACTAATTAGTGAGGCAAGTTCTCAGTTCCCACTTTTCAGTCACTGTGGTATTATAGAATGGGTTTGTGGCCTCACCCCCCCATGAAGTTTCTAACAGTATTCAAACATCTGCGGATTCATTGTGAATACATGGTGTGTCAAGCACTCTCGAGATGCCTGTGAAACGGAGGATGTGATGCGTGATATTCCAGCCGCGTTAAGTTGCATTATGCCCACACGGTGAACAGTCTGCGGTAGTTTTGTACGCTGATAAAACGTTACTTGGTCAGACATTATAAATAACCGCCATGATATAACTTAATTTTCTCAAAACGCCCGCAAATTGGTATTAGGATAAACAAACCCGATTTACGGGTTTAGTATATTTAAAATCATCATTAGGGATTTGTAAAATACCACTGATGGGGACTACGGAAATTTACGATAAATTGCCTTGCCCTAAAGTCCATATCATGAATGAATAAGAGAGCCTGATGTCAGTTGCACACGGCATGATGTATTCTAGCAATGTTACTACTTAATATCACTACTACTACTCCACTACTACTACTACTCACTACTTACTACTACCTTACTACTACTACTATACGACTTACTACTACTTACTACTACTACCATACTACTACGACCACTACTATACTATCAAGAACAAATAATTAAGAAACATGAACAGGATTATCGTTGACGTACGAGGCGAGACAAAAAAAGAACGAAACTGGTTTCAGCCCGCCCAGTAACAGATGTCAAATCGACCCACCGCACATGTTGTCCAACATAATTTCACTTTCTGCTACATTATTTATTCACATCTCACTTCCTGTGCCCCTTTCTCGGGTGTTGCACACCCTGCTTCGCCTCGTCACGATACTGAGATAGTGGCACAAATCATGGAGCGGAGAATAAACTGAGGTTCCTCGGTAAGTCCGAGCTTCCCAGGAGTCTCATGGAGAAGAGACCCACGCGGCGACATCACTATTTTAATCCAAAAATCATGTAGGAGAAGTTCGCAGACACGCGGTTGGGCCCCACCCAACTGAAACCAGTAACTTCAGATTGCTTCCCGCCTCCATGTTTGTGAACCTCTAGTGGTCGCACGACGGCACCTTTTCAGCACCGTCCCATAGAAACCTATGCTAGAGTAGAGCAACTTATACAACGTCTCATGCATTAACAGAATCTTAGTTGTTTTTTTAAATCGAAAAAAGAGATAGTGAGGAATTGGCTATTGTGCTTTCTACATGAAGCAAGTGGACTTTGTCATGTTTCCAGCTGTAAAAAAATTAAGAGCCTTGATACAATTACTAACCACGTATTCTCCGTACTAAATGCTTAAGATAGCAACACTCTACATCTAGCCAAAAAAAAAAAAATCATAATTTAAAAGTTCTAGAACTTATCAACTTCTTGGACAACGCTGTAGAAGCTATATGCCCCCCCCATGTTAAGGGATAGACTGACATTTTGAAGTTATGGAGATATTGAGCAAGAATGTATTTTGTTCACACGGTGGGTCGATTGACACTTGCGTCATGGGTCTTTGGGCTGTCACCAGTCTAGTTTTCTTTTTTTGTCACAACGCTTTGTTAAATGTTGAAATGAAAGTCACCTCTTGTGATCAGGACCACGTTGTAGGTCCATGGTGTGATACAGTTAGAACGCTAACGAAGGAAGCAATTCTAAATGGACGTTCATTGCAAATATAATAGCTTTCAAGGCTCGGTCTTAATTTCTCATTGGCAGAATTGAGTAAGGGGGAGAGCTGAAATATAGTGCCACTAACCCGTCATCTGTTTTTGCCGAGTTACTGTAGTCAGGATAAAGGTTGCTGAGGAGGTTATAAGTTGAACGTTACATTTGGTAGTGTTGCGTTCGATTGTATCTTTTTTATTGTTGTTGATACAGCATGCCTGGATAATCTCGGGGTGGATGCACACTGGTGTCATGGAATATTGAAAGGAGAGGCGGTGCGAGATTTTGGGTCTTGACTCCCAGGACTAGGACGTGGGTGGCAATTGGGATTGCTCCGTGGGACAAAATAGATAGTATTGGCAGAATCTACACGTCTTTTTAGAGGGTAAATTTATCAAAGAAATTAAGTTGTGTAAAAGGTTCACATTTCGTGAAGATGGTGAGACACCATCTTTGGCTGGTTATCATACCAAGTTGAACGTAGGAAGCATTGCGCTATAAGCCACCATATATTTGCCTTAATTAGTGACCTCTCAATATTAAGAAAGCATTATATGTAAAGTGCAATAACATCAAAAAAAATATATTACCCTCATGTCTACAAAATGGATCTTTAAAGTATCAAGTATAGTGTTGCGTAGATGCGTTTAAGATAAAATATTTTGTAATTATGTTTTTAGATAGACCTGCTTGATTTATCAATGCCCTGAAAATTGCTCCCCTGAAACCATCTATTGTGAGAAATTACTCAAAATGTATAAATGTCGGGAGGCGGGGGGGCAACATTTATAGGAAATGTTACATTAAAGCTAATATGAAATAATTTAAACATCACAATTTGTTACTTAAGTAATTTTTTCAGTGGCGTTTTGATGTTGTTTCCTGATGTCTGGGCATGACAGTAAAAATACTTGTGAACGATTGACGAAAAGTTTTGTTTGGTGACCAAACTATAGGCACTATGCGAACTTCTTTCTCTTAGGAGTCGGACCAACCGTATACTTCCTTCGCCACTGTAAATGTTCCGTACGAATCATGTCTATTAGTGTTTATAGTTCTGGCCAGTTGTTGTAAATGCTGATGTGTATTAACTTAAATTAAAGCTATTTTTGTCTCCATACAGAAACAGTGGCAATCGATGTCAACGTTGAGTCAGGAACCAGTTGACTACGTGTTTTAAGGCGAGTAACTTCGCTTGATCCTAACCATACCCACTTTATTTCTGGCTTGGACAATGCATAACGAGAATTTTAATCTAAGAGGAGACTTGAAACTTACCTCGGTTACAGAGGGACAGTACGTAAGTAACTATGTCTATGTTCCGGCAATTAGGGCCCAAGGCATATGCTTCCCGGCAAAAGTCCTTAACCCTAAATTTGCCTCTTACTGAAACCATTTGCATTGTTCACATTTGAAATCAAAGTAATATGATATTTTTTATCCTTCTGTCAGTCTTTAAGTGAAATATCAAATAAGGCGTATTTATCAAATTTCAGAAATCTTGACTGTTAGGGCCTTTTACTGGGAACATATGCTAGCGCCCTTCTACGCCATGCGACGTAAACAGTTGTCCATAATTAGCGTAAGTTTGTACTAGGGTCCACCTGCCCGTAAAATGGTTTCGAAAACTTCATTTACTCAGTTCACTTCTGATAACATAGCCTATATAAAAACGTCCATTTTCTATGATTAACGAACCCTTTTCATTGATTATGGCCAGCGACCCCTGTATAAGTCTTTTTTTTCAATTTAAAAATTTCTACATGTCTAATTTCTTTAAATATTCGGATGTACAACTTTGTGTTTCGGAGATCAACTACATAATATAGTCTTTGCAACTGAATTTGCATTTTTTTTCTATTGAAGTGATTAATGTTTTAAGGATGTCGTGTGTCTCATTTTAAATTCTGTCCTTGTTTTTACCAGCGAATGAAACTAGCATAAACCGAATTTCCCTTCTTAGGGTGACCACACACACAAAAAAAAAAACTAAGCATATTCATCCAAACAATAGAACAGTAACAAACAAATATTCTCGGAAATGTATATTTCATTTCAGAATTTCAAGTGTGTCTCATTCTAAAAAATGGGTACATTTCATGAGTATTATTCACATTCATATTCACATTTACCTTTTTAATCGACTAAACAAACCAACCCAAACAAACATTTTCTCGTCATTCTTGAAGACAACAAGAAATTTAACGATAACCCAGTAAACATTGCAAGTAAACTTGATGCTTATTCTCGAAAGGGTGTGAAACGGAAGTGATTGTGCCATTCACGATCATTCACGATAAGCCCCACCTCGCTTTCTCGAAATGTTGCATTGATGACCGATTTTGCTGCCGAGGCAACGAACGCAGCCTTTTCGAGACAGAATGCGAACCGCAGTGGAGAGTGGGGTGCTGGGTGGCACTCCACTTCGTACCGCTGGGCTTTTGAGATAAGTCGTAACTTCACGTTTATATTCCATCCTTTTCAGAAGTTCCATGTATGTCTCCTGTTGGAAGGCGGCCCAAGTCCATGAAGACTGTATCGCAAAAAGGCCTAGATCCAAAACACCAGTGGTTGTCATTCGAGGACGGGCAGATTGCTGAATGTACTGACGCCATGCGTACGATGCGGTTTGACGTGAGTGTGTTTCATTTACAAGAACGATTGGGAACTTTAAAGCACAAGCTTTAGTTTTTTGGCGTTTTTTTTCTATTTTGAAAGCTTTATGCCAAATGGTCTATCACACCAATAACAGATTCTGATGTCTTTAGGTTTTTTTTTTTTAAGATTAATCAATGAAAATCTTCGGGGGGGGGGGGGGAACCCCGAGATTTTCGACTCGTATTTTACATTTAGGAGTATCCAACGGTTCGATAAGGTGTTATAAGCATTATCTGAATTATTACCTTATCAGAAAGCGTCAAGTCTGATCTTTCTGGATGAGGTAGTAATTTCAGATACTTTAACACCTATTTAACCCTTTGGATGCTATTTAATGTAAAGATATAGTCGAAAATCTCGAGCGGTCCCCTTCCCGAGATTTTTCATATAATTTAATTTCCCCCCCCCCAAAAAAAAAAAAAAAACAAAAACCTCAAGACATTCAAAATCTGTTATGTGTGGATATGACCTTTGGGCATAAAGTTTTCAACACCACAAAAAAATCGCCAAAACTAAAACTTGCGCTTTAAAGTATTATAACTTTTGTGGGCATCGTTTTTGATATTTCCGAAATGTCATTATTGCGTAATAAGAAAACATATTGTTTATTCAAGGACTGACCGCCACACAGTAACGATGTATCAAAATTGTTATCAGTGCCGATGACCTGAGTTACCTGCATGCATCATTTGAATTGGACCCCATTCAGAGATGGTGTCGAAATATGCCCAATTACATCTGCCAATGTCCTCGATCTCGCGAGTATTTGTGCGGTAAAATAATATCATAATGACAAAAAAAACTCACGATAGATATATAGATTATATAGATAGATAGCATAGATAGCATTAGATAGATAGATAGATAGATAGATAGATAGATAGGATTTAATCAAATAGCATATTGGAAATATATGTCTAAATAGATATTATATATAATAGATTTATTGGTTTGATTTGCCATGAAAAACCTGATACTGTTCATAATTGTAACGTGATTTCATTTTAAAAGGTCTGCACAGCATCGAACACCTTTTTTGCTGCAATTTTCATATTTCTGATTTATGTATAGTATAAATGTATAATTATATCAATAAAAATAATAATAATAATAATAATAATAATAATAATAATAATAACTATTAATAATATAATAATAATAATAAATAATATAATATAACACTTGATTACTTATTATTGTTATTATTATTATTATTATTTATTATTATTATTATTATTATTATTATTATTAATTATTATTATGTTATTATTATTATTGTCATTATTATTATCATCATTCATCATTATTATTGCTATTATTATCACTATTATTATTATGCATCTTTCTATTTAGGAATGACTCGAGTTGGGAGGAAGGAAAATCAGGGGAGAGAGATCGAGTTCTTGGCCTATGACTAGCGTTTTGCCGGGAAGACGTCGTTGACGTTTCATCAGCGAATGCATGAATAACAAGACATATCTTCACGTTTTGTAAACTTGAACGAAAACGTTTGATCTTCAGGCGCCATATTGAACGCTTACTTACATGTACGCTGCTAAAACAGAAATGATATCTTAGGATGTTATCATTTTTACCCATCCAGATCTAAGATAACGCGGATCAATTTTGTCAACAATCACAGACCCAAATTTTGGTGCTTTAAATAGAGAGGCTCCTATGAGAACCACTTTTCTTCAAAACGGTGCTGGACCTGACAAGAACCTTTTTTGATCCTAATAGATTCTCATTAGCACATAAATGGTTCAGAAATGTTACAAAACTTGCTCTAAAACGCACCCCCTTTTAGAGGTATGTACCAGTGTAAACTGTAAATACAGTGCTTCAGTTTTGGGATATGATGAAGAGCTATTTTTTTTATTTCTTTATACATTATTTGAACTAGTAGTGGTGTGTCCTGAAAATTGCCCTCATCGCGGCACTGCTTCCATTTTAGCAAAAACAGTATTTCAACAAACAATGTAAAAATGATTGAAAAAATATAAATTCTCCAAAAACAATTTCGGTCGGCACTCAACATGTCTGACATAGGTATTAAACAAAGTAATATCTGCGCATTAACATTTAAAATTTGCCAAGACATTTTACATGTAATATGTTTGATAGATTTGAAAACACATTTTATATAGATTATAGTAACTTAGAAGAATTGTTTGACGAAGATGCAGGCATTTTTCATACTTTTATTATATTCATCTCCTCTTAAAGGCATTCGGTATAACAAGTTTTCCAGTTTAAAAATCTGAGCTACATGATTCCCCATGCTACTAGTGTCTTTGATACAAGTCTAAAAATGAGCCCTGGAAAAATTGCGTGTAAAAAACAATCATTAATGTGCTTTTAAAGGCGTGAAAGGAGTCATTGAGAGACCATTCCAGCTTCTCTCCATAGACTGCTGTGTTGCAGAATTTCCTATCGCCCCGATATAGAATTAATTGTCAATTTGTATCTGCACCATATTGTACTAGTGGACAGCATAACTGTCAAAACTTCTGGTTCCCTAGGGTGTTTATTTGTCCATTCAAACACTGTCAGATATGCCAGATAGCAAAGTTCGACAATTTTTTAAACGGGTCTTCCACAGTGTTATATAGTGTCTTTAATGTCCTATTTTTTCAAAGCACGTAGAAACACTGCCAAGGGTATTACGCGTTATATAAGAATAGTGAGGTTAGTAGTAGTGGTATTAGTAGTAGTAGTAGTACATGTAGTGGTAGTTGTAGTAGTAGTTGTTGTAGTAGTTGTAGTACTAGTAGTAGTAGTAGTAGTAGTAGTAGTAGTAGTAGTAGTAGTAATTGTAGTAGTGGTAGTAGAAGTAGTAGTAGTTGTAGTAGTAGTAGTAGTAGTAGTAGTAGTAGTAGTAGTAGTAGTAGTTGTTGTTGTTGTAGTAGTAGTAGTAGTGGTGTTATTATCTATTATTATTATTATTCTATTATTATTACATTTATTATTATTATTATTATTACTATTATTATTATTATTATTATTATTATTATTATTATTATTATTATTATTATTATTATTATTATTATTATTATTATTATTATTATTGTTATCATCATCATCATCATCAACAGCAACATCATTATTGTCATTATAGTTCAAAATTATAATATTGTGTTTCTTTATGCATTTTCTGTAATTTTAGCCGTAGATACCGACTGGAATGCGCAGCTCAAAATAGCAATGATCTGGAATAGAGCTGATGTGGCGAGGGAGAGGCTCTTCTCTCCTGCGAAGAAGTGGAAGGTAGGTTTGAACAATTTTTTTTTTCAAAATTGTGAGGCTATTTCGTACTTCAAACATTAAAAGACAGGGGCGGCACCAGGGTAAAATCTTAGGAAGAGCGAAAACTGTTAGGGGGCGATTATGTCAAAAAGATCGAAATTTTAAGAATTACACTGGAAAACCTCATGATCTGAGTTTTAACATTTTCAGGGGGTAGGGACAGGTTGCCCCCTCTGCCTCTCCCTGTCGCACCGCATGCTTGAAGATAATGTTATAATGACAAGTCCACATTTTTAAAATTGATTCGTATGAAGATGTGTGCATGAATTGTAGAAATCTATCAACGATGCCTTGAAAAATACCATCAGCATTTTTTGAGTTTAACATATTTTTGTCGTCAACAGCTTGAGGATCTTTTCCAGCCGTTTCACGAAGCTCTTTGTCATAATCAGGTAGAGTTCGTTGAACTCTTCCTCGAGCAAGGCATGCCGGTCAAGAAATGCCTGACACGCAAGAAACTCCAGGACCTGTACAACGAGGTTGGCGTCAATGTCACGTGACTATATTTAAGTGTTACACAACACTAAATGATGAGTAAATATAAATGCACACGTGTTTGTGTGTATTTGTATTTAACATACTAAGACTGGCGTAAAATTGAACGATTGTCAACGTCAGTAATAATTATGAAAATAACTACTCACATGATCAAGTCTATTTTAATTGTGAAAATTATTAGCAATTAAGTTCCATCTAGTAAAAATCTGTATTACGCTTCATAGATTTCTTACAGTTTATACTTGTTTAAATGTTGAAGTAAGTTTTATTTTGTGACAAATTTGTATTTATCTTTATTTTATTCACATATTCACAGCGTAATAGTTAATATCATCGTAGCTGGTATTTCAGAGAGCCTTTGTCAGACAGCAACTTTGATTATTTTTGTTCGAAAAAAATCAAGAGGTTGTTGTTAATTAGTGATTTTCTCTCATTCTATACATCATTTTATATATCCCTTTTTAAAATTTGTATATCAATACGTAAGGCGTTTAAGGAAAGAATATACATGTATGAAGTTTACACGTTTGGTAAAGACTCCTGAATAAATCTAGTTTCTGATCGGTCAAATCCTACTAAATTACCAGATGATATACATGTAATGTTACAAAAATACTTTAAAAGGGGAAAGAAAAGAGAAAGAGAATAGATACTATGTCATCAAACGTGCACCAAATAAAGCATCCCCTCGTTATTTTTTTTCTTCTTCTTCTTCTTCTTCTTCTTCTTCTTCTTCTTCTTCTTCTTCTTCTTCTTCCTTCCTATCTCATATCTCTGTAATAACTACCATCATTTTATCTATCTATTATCTATTTCATAATTGATCATTTGACGGATCGATTAACTGTTTAATTGCTTGATTAATCCATCAATTGATTGTTTCATTGATTGATTGATTGATTGATTGATTGATTGATTGATTGATTGATTGATTGATTGATTGATTGATTGATTGATTGATTGATTTATAACAGGTTGACCCTGAATCACTCCTCTATCACGTACTCGACAAACATCGATCCGGAAATCCCGTAAGTTTTGTTGAATAGTTTCACCTTTGTTTCTATTCGTAAAAAAATCACACGGTAGCCTCACTTATTAATGTATTTAAGGAAATTGCAGAAGAAATTTCCCCACTCTAGCCAGTTAAAACTCTGATCGTTGTTTTATTCTAAATCACCCAACTGATGGAGTTTGGATGCATGTTATTACTCGAGTAGGGCCTGTACTATTAGCTCGTAATCATCCGTTTTGAAATAATCTATTGTATCCCAGACAAATTATTTTCCTCGTGCTTTCCTTAGTTCTGTTACCACCCCCAGATGGTCCTATAACAGGGTACTCTTAAAAGGTACTCCATTGAGGCACTACTTAAGTATTAGATGATTTTCGAACAAAATCAGTAGGAACCATGCTTGTGATAATGAGCATACTCTTCTTCACGGGGACATCCCGATAGTCCGCGGGTCCGATAGTCCGCGGGTCCGTTAGTCCCGCGGACTATCGGACCCGCGGACTATCGGGCTGTAGCCTTATTCACGACCTTAGACTTTAACAGAGACACTCACAGCATGGAGGATTATGCAGATCAGATTTTTTTTTTTTGTAATCATCGTTAAAAGGAGAAGGCGCCAGCAACTAACAGGCATAAGTTAAGAAAATATTTGAGTTCTTGCCTACCAATCAGATTACACATACACCGCAGGGAACTGACCATGCGTGACCAATGCATGCCACGCGACGTGTGTTAGCCGCACCGTGGTAATGTACGCACTGTTTGACTTGATAAGCTCCTCCCCCTATAGCTGTTTCTGCAAGTTTTGTCTTAGGGTAAAACTTACAAAGACGTAAAATAAACACAAATTAACTAATTTATAGGGCCTTGATGAGGGTGAGTATCACACAGTACCTCTTATTTAGGCTGTTTTTGTCACCATGTACCATAATTCTCACAATGCTCACAATGTCATTTTTATTCTTAACTTATGCCTGTTAGTTTCTGGT